>PISW01011158.1:0-43052 GCA_004023785.1 Mungos mungo | reverse complement strand
CCCTAAGTCATACAAATCTGCACACCTTCAGAATAGACTAGTGTTATGTATCATCACATAGGCTGCCCCATTTAACAGCCATATTTGTCTTAAGTTCTAGGTTGAGTACCGTGCTACTCAGTCTGGGAACTGTCTACTCATATCATCTGTAGGCCCAATAGCAAATTCTTATTTTTTCACCCAATGCTAATCAGTCCACAAGCTGATGGGAACAAATGAACAAACAAACGAAAAACAACAACAATAACAAAAACGAGAAAATGGCATGGAAAAATAAGGCAATTCAAACTCAATATTTTGGAGGCTATCTAAAAACTGATTATTAATTTGAAAGAAGCCCTTTAATTTTCCTTATCTCATAGTTATTTTGTAGAAAATATTGTATTTTGCAAAAATCAAGATTTTCTAATCACATGAAAAAATTATCATTTTTGTGTTTGCCTTGTTTGTATCAAACACTTAAAATGTTAATAATTTCAACATATATGTTTATGTGCTGGTCACGAATACTATCAGTTTGTTAAATTGTTTTGGCCTTGATAAATATCTATTTGGAATGATACTTTTCCTTGTCTGTGCCTAAATACATTCTTTAAACCCAAATAATTAACTGGCCAACTGAGTGACAAAATGACTCAAATTCAGCCTATTAAGTGGTAATTTTTGCTTTTGACTACATCAAATCAAACACACATTTGATTGCTTATATATTTTTCAACTCTTTTGGCACTCTGTACAAATTATTTTGATAAAAGCCTTCTCCTAGAAGACAAGAACTGTTTATATATTTATAATAGCAATAATGAAATGAAATGTTAGTGCTTGGATATCTTATTTATCTTCTGCCATTTCTCTAGTACAGTGCCTAGTAAACAGTAGGGACATATACTCATTCATTGAATAAATTATTATTTTCTCACCAAACCAAATATTTTGAGATCTAAACTATCTGGACTTAGATATAGATATATACACTTGGATTCTTTTAAAAAAAATGATATATATATATCATTGTCGGGATGCCTGGGTGGCTCAGTCATTAAGCATCTGACTCTTGGTTTCATCTCAGGTCATGATCTCATAGTTTTGTGAGCTGGAGCCCCATGTCTGGTTCTGCACTGGCAAACAGAGCCTTCTTGGGATTCTCTCCTTCCCTGTCTCTCTACCCCTTCCCTGCCCATGCTATCTCTGTCTCTTTCAAAATAAATAAACTTTAAAAAAGTGTTTTAAATAAATCATTGTTAATAGAGGTCTCCTAAAAATCTTTATGATGGTATAACCATTCAGTTTTCTATCATTCTGCTTATTATTTACTACAATATGAACTACAATACAAATTTTGAGGTGTCAAAATATATTAACTTAAAAACAACAAACATTTTATTCAGCTTAAAAATCTTGAATAGAGCAGGATTCTACTTGGGGCATCCCACCTCTGAAGACATCACCGGGGTGGCTCAAATGCACATTCACAGAGTTACCAAACTAGTGCTGAGTTGTGACTGGGAGCTCATTTAGGGATGTTTGGGCATCATGTTTCTTCCATGTTGGTCTTTCCACATAAATGCTTGGACTTCTTCAGAAATTGGTGGCTGAGCTCTGAGAGTAAGCATTCCAATATACAGTAAGTAAGAGTTTCCAGCCTCTTTTTTTCTTTTATTTTCTTTTTTTTTAAAGTAGTTTATTGTCAAATTGGTTTCCATACAACACCCAGTGCTCTTCCCCACAAATGCCCTCCTCCATCACCACCACCTTTTTTCCCCCCTCCCCCTTCAACCCTCAGTTCGTTTTTAGTATTCAATAGCCTCTCAAGTTTTGTGGCCCTCTCTCTCCCCAACTCTCTTTCCCTCTTCCCCTCCCCCTGGTCCTCCATTAGGTTTCTCCTGTTCTCCTGTTAGACCTATGAGTACAAACATACAGTATCTGTCCTTCTCTGCCTGACTTATTTCGCTTAGCATGACACCCTCGAGGTCCATCCATTTTCCTACAAATGGCCAGATTTCATTCTTTCTCATTGCCATGTAGTACACCATTGTGTATATATACCACATCTTCTTGATCCACTCATCAGGTGATGGACATTTAGGCTCTTTCCATGTTTTGGCTATTGTTGACATTGCTGCTATGAACATTGGGGTACACGTGCCCCTATGCATCCAGCCTCTTAATATCTAGATATCAAGGATTTGGCACAAATCATTTACAACTTTTATTGTTTCTGTTGGTCAAACCAAGTCACTATGCCTTTCCATACTCAATGAAGGTAAAACTCATCTCTTCATAGAAAAAGTGAATTTCCAGCTATCTTCAATCTATCAGAAACTACCATCTATCCATACGTTATTTACATTTTCCTCTTGTACAAATTACAGTCACCCACTCCCCAACACCAACAAGTCTTATCTAATTATGATAGTATCTCAAAGCCTCAAATTTCATCATTTATACTGTATGTAAATGAGGCTCCACTGTTGCACTTTCTCTCAGTCTGCAGTTCTTTGAAGTTCAATTAAATCAAAAGTTTGTTCTACATGCTAAAATAATACGTCACAGGCACCTAGGTGACTCAGACAGTTAAGTGTCCAATTTTTTATTTCAGCTCAGGTCATGATCTCACAGTTCATGACTTCAAGCCCTGTGTCATGCTCTGCACTGACAGCATGGAGCCTGCAGGGTTTCTCTCTCTTCCTCTCCTTCTCTCTCTTCCCCTCCCTGGACCATGTGTGCACACAACACAACCCCTCTCTTGCTCTTGAAAATAAACTAAAAAATAAAAAATAAAAAATAAAATAATACATAAAACCCCTATGCATATCATTATCTAATACATTTTAAAAATTATATAAAATTTTGATCTTTCATAAACAAAATATTACACATTTTAGCAAATTTAATATTAGTCTGTTGTACTGCTTTTCTTTAAAATATATTTTGAATACATATAAAACAGAAAGACATGTACCATTCAACAAATGATGCTTGCCTAATATATGTTCAGCTCAGGAGAAACAAATACAAACAAGACATAGCAGATCCCTGCCCTTATATTACCTCCAGCCTTCTAGAGAATATGAAAAATAAACAAGTAAATAGAGAAATAAATACATATGAGCTGTGAAAAGTACCCTGGAGAATACAACTTCATATAACAAGGTCAGAGAAGGCCTTTCTGAGAAAGACAGACTTGAAGAAATGAATAACTATGAGAGTCCCATAGGAAATCACTACAGGCAAAGAAAACCAGAAATAGCCTAAGCCTAAGGGGAGAATGGTTTGATGAATTATTGGACCTATCAGAATGCGTGTATTGTTCAATCAACTCAAACAAAGGTTGGTAAGAGATAATGTTGGTGGGGTAGCAGAAGACATTTTTAGGGTATCAAAAGTATGGATTTATCATTTATTCTAATGGTAATGTAAAATAACTTGAGTATTTTAAACTCATATGTGATATGACAAGATTTAGAAACTCTCTACTTCCATGTTAGAATTGATTGTAGATGGAGAAAATAGAAAAATCAATTAAGAAAAAATTCTAGCAGTCCAAAGTCATGAAAAATGATAATATGATAAAGTTTGTTATACGAAACTAGGAAATAAAAGAAAATTCAAGGGACATTTTGGAAGTAAGACTGGAAACATATGGTGATGAATTAGTCATAAGGTTTAAGGGAAAGAGAGAAATGATTCCTACGATTGTTTTGTTTTGAACAACATGGTGGATTATAGGGTCTGACTTACTAAATGAGGAAGATTTGGGGAGAAATGGTTAGCAGAGAGAGTATATGAATCCAGTAATTCTGTTTTAGAGAAGGTCAAATTGAGATGATAATTAAATATTCAATTACAGATAAAATTTAGGCAACTGAATCTAGAAGTCCAGAGCTCAAATGAAAGGGCAGGGCTAGGGAGACAAATTAGAGAGTCAACATTGTATAAGAGCTAATAAGCTCATTGAATTGAATGAGAAAGCTTATGGAGATAGTATAAATGGAGTGGAAGTCCCAGGAATAAGCCATGAAGTGCAAACATTTAAGGGTCATATAAAGGGACAGTTGAACACAAAGCAGACAAATACAAAAGTGACAGGTATTATGGAGATCAAAAAAGAGAAGTGCATCAAGAAGTCCACTGTGTGGAATACACTGAATGGTTGAGTAAGATGAGGAGACGGTAGTAACCATAAAAATGGCAAATGGAGGTCACTGCTCATTTTCACAAGAGCAAATTCATTTGGGGAAGGGCTTTGGGGGATCGAAGCCTGGTAGAAGTGATTTTAATATGTGAAAGGCGAGAAAGTAAGAAAGAAAAATAAGTGAAGATTATTATAGGATGAAGATTTCTAATGATGGATGATAACAGGACATTTCTGTGTACTTTATGTAATAATCTAATAGAGAATAATTAACTATGCAGTAAAGAGAAAGACAACTGAAGAGCAGTCTTAAAGCAAAAACATAGGGATATACTCCTAATCACAAGCTGAGAAATAAATATTTGAGGTTTTCAAGGTCATTTGCCTCTTTGGTCAGGAGAAAGATGTAGCAATATAGAACCTAAGTCTATAAATGCCTGATAGACTTTAGGTCACTCATATACTCTGCAGTTGACAGTGATGATATCATTCTGATTTTTTGCATAGACTCTGAGGGATGTTCATTAGCTAAGAGTAAATAGTAGGAAAGGGCACATGAGAATATCAGTTAAACAAAGATATGAAATAGTTTTCTCAAAGAGTAGGGAAATTTTACTAGAAAACATTTGTGAGTGACAGGTAGTATAATTTGACAATTTAAGTCTGTGATCATAAGTTTAAATTAATCCATCAAACTCATAGGGGAAATTTTCTGAAAAACAGATTTCAAGAACTATAGGAGTTCTCCACCACACACAATTAGTGAGATCTACCACTCTGAGCTTTAAATGCCATGTTCTATAATTATGAGAAAATGGGTAATTTCTGTAGCCTTTAATTACTTCATCAGATATTTGTAGACAAGCAAATGGATGTAAAAGTACTTCAAATGCTGCATCAGTTTAATATTATGAAGACATTTTAAGCAATAACTGGACATAGACTTAAATTCAAGTTAATCAAGCGGTCAAAAAGTATATGCAAAGATGGTCCACATTAACCATTATCAGAAAACTATCAGTTAATAACACAAGGCAACACCGCTCTACACCCACCAAATAGCTAAAAAGAAAAAGACCAAAAAAAGGCTATTATGTTCCTGAGCATACGGATCAATTGAAACTCAAAAACACTGCAGGTGGGAACATAAAATGTTATCCCCACATTGGAAAACTGTTTCAGCTAAGTCTTTTGGCATTATATTAAGACATCCCAATTTGGAAAGCAACACTATTGTTAAACATACAATTGAGAATTGAGAAAATGTGTTAAAGTAAATTATCGTTATTCTGTGGTAGTTATGGTGAACGAGCCATATCTGGAGAAGCTACCAAGCTTATATACTTTTGGTTTTCTAGAAACACGTATTTACCTAGATACATGGTTATGTTGGACACTTAGCAGTTATTTTCTCCCCTGTGCCTTGTCCCACTGGCCAATTTTGACTGGACTCTACTAGGGAAACAAGCAATTTGTTAACTATGACTTTGGAATTGGAACTAAAACATCCAGTCTCAGTCTGATTAATATTCAAACACAAGATATGCCACATTAGGACATAATCACTTTTGTTTTTAAAGACATGTGATTAGGAAGCAGAAAATGAAGTTCTGAAATTAGGAAGAAAACAAAAACCAAGAAGAAAAAAGCACAAGGCAATGAAAAACATGCATAAATGAGAGGTGTAATGAGATAGTGTTCATACTGAAACCATTCCGGTTCCAGTTTTAGTCCATTGAGAATTCAGCTGATTACTATTGTCTGTAAACAAAAGATCATTAATAAATCCATATGAGCAGAACTTGGGAACTCTGAGTACAAGTCACTTAATGGTCATGGAAGGGAAGAGAAATCCCTCCATGTGTGTAAATCAGAAAGTTAACAATGAAGATTTAAATACTTGCAGATTTGTTGGATGGGCCAAAGCCTGTGGTCACTGCAGGACTACACTGTTCAGGGAGATACCACAGAGCTGTAATCCGAAGGTCAGGAATCTCCAGCTACTTGGGCTGATAGGGCTATATTACATAACCATGAGTTGATAAGTGGACTCTGGCCACTGAAACTTCCTCTCAGCACCCATATATTCATATCTTTGCTTGATAACATCAACACAGATGGCCTCAAACTCAACTTTGCATTCCAAAACTCACAACGTGTATTTTATGAGAGGAAAGCAATTTATATACAGAACTCTAGTGTAGAGATTAAAACACGTAATTTTAGATGTCCTACCACAGTAACTAAGAGAAGGATTGAATGGCTATTAAGAAAGCCAATTCATAGTATTTATCACATATGTGATCGAGGAGAATCTTACTTACTCTAAAAGTTCCTGTCTGGCTTAGGAAAATTTGGACAGTCACTAATGATAATTGCAACTGAAATGTTTTTTTCATGCTATGCAAAGTACCAAAGAAATTTAATTTTTTTGCACTATGCATGTGGTTTTTTTTCTCTTTGTAAGTGTTCTGTTTACATATTCCTCAATATTTAATGAGAGCATACTATGTGCAAGAAACTTCCTAAGTGCTGAACATTTAGGAGTAAAAAACAAAACAGGATGAAAAAATAGAAATTATATCTGCTGCATTAGTTTGTATAGTCTGATGAGACAAGGTATATATTAATCAAATGCTCCAGAGAATATGATTAAAAATAAAAGAAAATGCCAGATACAGATTTTAAGTGACGTGGTTGTTGTAGGTCATACAACAGAATGTTATGACCTAACCTGAGTTTCAGGGAAAGCCTTCCCTAAAGAAATAACAACATAGCACTGCACTCTGCAAGAAGATGAATGGATAGATGGGAGTGCCTGGGTGGCTTAGTCGGTTAAGCATCTGACTCTTGATTTCAGCTCAGGTCATGATTTCATGGTTCATGAGTTCGAGCCTGGTGTCAGGCTCTGTGCTAACAATGCAGAGCCTGCTTAGGATTCTCTCTCTCTCTCTCTCTCTCTCTCTCTCTCTCTCTCTCTCTCTCTTTCCTCTGCTCACACTTTCTGTTTCTCTCTCAGAATAAATAAATAAACTTAAAAAAATATTTTTAAAGACGATGAATGAATAGAGGTCTAAGTCTAGGAAATAGCATATGCAAAGACCCTGAGTTTTGGGTACCAGTTGTGCAAAGAAACAAAAATAGTGAGAATCTCTTCCTAACTCTACATCTTTCATAATTTGTTTCAAGCTTTAATGAAATACAGTGGACTTATAATGTTGTTTAGGTTTAAAGTGTGCAAAAAATGATCTGAAATATGTATACACAGCTTCCTCAACTTAAAATGGGGTTACATCCCAATAAACCCACTGTAACTTGAAAATATCATAACTCTAAAATGCATCCAATACACCTAACCTGCCAAACACTGCAGCTTAGCTTAGCCTACCTGAAACATGCCCAGAAGACCTATATCAGCTTACTTACTGTTGGGCAAACCCATCTGACGCAAATCCTATTTATAGTAAGGTTCTGAACACCTCATGTAATTTATGAATAATGTACCGAAAGTGAAGCCGAGCATGGCTGTATAGATACACAATGGTTGCAAGCCTATCAGTGGTTTTCCCACAGGATCATGTGGCCGACTGGCACCTCCAGCTCACTGCCACTGCCCAGCATCATGAGAGACAATCCTACCACAGAGCCCAGGAAAAGATCAAAATTCACAATTCAAAGTGTGGTTTCTACTGCACGCACATAGCTTTCACACCATCCTAACGTTGGGGGCCAACTGTATATTGCAAAATGGCTACCACAATAAAATTACTTAACACATCTGTTACCCCACATAGTTACAATTTGTGTGTGTGTGTGTAGAACTTTTAAGATCCACTCTCTTAGTAACTTCCAAATATATAATACAGTATTGCTAATGAGCATTACTATACTGTACATTACATTCCAGAAATTACTCATCTTATAAATGGACCACTTCAGCTCATTTCCCCACGAGCTCCCCACCCCTGGTAGCCACCAATCTGCTCTCTGTTTCTGTGAGGTGTTTTTGTTTTGTTTTTTAATTTTGCATTTAAGTGAGATCATACACTGTATCTTTCTCTAATTTCACTTAGTATAATGCCCACAAGATTCACCCCTGTTATTCAAAGGCAGAATTTCATTTTATTTTCATAGCTGAATAAAATGCCATTGTGTGTGTATGTGCATGCACAAACCACATTCTCCTTATTTATTTATTCTTTGATAGACACTTAAGTTGTTTCCATGTTTTGGTTATTATAAGTAATGCTTTAGTGAACATGGCGTGAATACATTTCTTTGAGATAATGATTTCATTTCCTTTGGATATATACTCAGAACTGGAATTGCTGGATGACATAGTACTTCTAATTTTTTTATGTTTATTTATTTTTCAGAGAGAGAGAAAGACTATGAGTGGGGGAGGGGCAGAGAGAGAGGGAGACACAGAATCTAAAGCCGGTTTCAGACACTGAGCTGTTGGCCAGAGCCCAAGACCGGGCTCAAATACATGAACTATGAGATCATGACCTGAGCCGAAGTTGGACACATAACTGATTTGAGCCACCCAGGCACCCATAGTACTTCCATTTTTAATTTTCTGAGGAAGCTCCATACTGTCTTCCACAGCGACTGTACCAATTCACATTCCCACAAATAGAGCACAAGGCTCCCTTTTCTCCACATCCTCACCAGCACTTGTTATTTTTTCTTTTTTATGATAGTTATTCTTACAGAATTGAATAATTCATAGTGGACTTGATTTGCATTTCCCTAATGGATAGTGATGCTGAGCATGTTTTTGTACCTCTTGGTCCTTTGAATATCTGTCTTGAAACATGTCTATTCAGGTCCTTTGTCCATTTCTTTATTTGAATTCTTTGCATTTTACTGTGAGTCCTATGACTTCCTTATATACTTTGGATTTTAACCCCCTATCAGATATGTTTCCAAATATTGTTCCCATCCTGTAGGTTGCCTTTCCGTTTTGTTGATGGCACCTTTGCTGTGCAAAGCTTTTCTGTTTGTTGCAGCCTCGCTTGTTTACGTTTGCTTTTGTTTCTTGTGCTTTCGGTGTCATGTGCCGACAATCATTGCCAACATCAAGGTGAATGATATTTCTCCCTATCTTTTCTTCTAGCAGTTTTATGGTTTCAGGCTTTACATTTAAGTCTTTAATTCATTCTAAGTAAATTTTTATGAATAGTGGAAGAGAGGGGCACAGTTTCACTATTTTACATGTGAATTCCTAGTTTTTTCCAGCCCTATTTATTGAAGAAACTATCTTTTCCACAGTGAGTACTCTTGGCTCCCTTGTCAAATGCTAGATGACTGTTCATGCCTGGATTTAGTTTGGGACTTTTGATTTTGTTCCATTGGTTCATGTGTCACTTTTATGACAGTATCATACAGTTTTGGTTGTTATACCTTTGTACTATAGTTTGAAATCAGGATGTTTGACGCCTCCAACTTTGTTCTTCTTTCTTAGGAATGTTTTACCAATCAGGACCCTTTGTGGTTCAATACAAATTTGAGGATTGTTTTGTCTATGTTACAAGTATCATTGGAAATTTGATAAAGATTACAATGAATCTATAGATGACTTTGGATATCTTGGACATCTTAATATTAATTCTTCTGCTCCATGACTCTTTGAACACAGGATATTTTCCATTTATTCATGTTTCCTTCAATTTCTCTCATTAATGTCTTACAGTTTTCCGTGTATAGATCTTTTACCTCCTGAATTAAATTTATTCCTAAGTATTCTATTGTTTTTGATATGACTAAACAGGATCGTTTTCTTCTTTTTTCAGTAATTTGTTGTTAGTGTATAGAACCTTAATTGACTTTTGTATGTTGATTTTGTAACCTGCAACTTTAGTTAATTCATTTATTTGTTCTAACATTTTTCGGAGGAGTCATTGGGCTTCTCTCTATATAGCATCATGTCATATACACACACAATTTTACTTTTTCCCTTCAAATATGCATGACTTTTATTTCTTTTTCTTTATTGTGTGCTCTGGTTAAGTCTCCTAGAACTATGTATTATGTAGTTACGTAGTATTATATAGTTATATAGTATAAGTTCTGTAGGCTTTCTTCATTTGTTTTCAATCTTTTACTTTCACCCTCCAATTGCATAATTTCAAATGTCCTTTCTTCTAGTTCACTGATCCTTTATTTTGCATCATTAAGTCTGTTTTTGAAGCTCTCTATTGAAACTTTTAATTTATTGATGTCATGTTATAACACCTGAATATCAGCCATGGTGGGAGAATTTATATCACAGAAATCATCAAATATTATAAAACATTGTATAATTTCCCCCAGAAAGCTTCTGTTAGCCATTTCCAACATGCCACTAGTTTAAATACATGAAATAGAAAAGATAACAGTATGAAATAAAACTTGAAGGCAAGAACTCAGAACAATTAGTCCTTATCTTAGGAACGTTAGGCCTTACCTTAAGAAAAATGAAAAGGCTCTGGAATTCAATTGGCATATGAAATTATCAATGTATAATCTGAAAATACCACTCTAGCTGTCGTAAGGATAATAAATTGGATTGAGAAACTAGTACCTACAGAGACCTCAGTTCAGGGGCCTAGAGTAGTTCATGAAGTTAAGAATATTAATTTAGACTAGACTTAGAGCTGTGAAGATACAATAAAGTGGATTGGTATAATAGATATTTAGGAGGTAACATAGACTGAAATCCTAGTGGATTGGAAAAGGGGTTGATAGATGGTATGACACATTGGATAATTTAAAATTTGACAGATGGTAATGTTATACAATGATAATGAAAGAATGTGGAAAGATGACCAACTTGAGAGAAGGGGCTGTAAGGGTCTTTAATTTGTTTGACATACTACATCTAAGATATCTTAAACCTACTCAAGTGTTGCTGAGTAGGTCGTTACTTTAATTTTCTGTTCTTTGGCGATCTTAAGGAAAACACAATTGTCTTAGAAGTGCTAGCAATATAAATATTGTCTATTTCCTGGGAGTCTTCTATTTTTCAGAAATCACATAATTCCTCCCAAGCATTTGGATGCTTTAGCAATAAAATAATAACCAAAATCCATGTCATAAACCCATATGCAGAGGAAGACATTATTAATAAAGAAAGGTAAATTAGACTTTATTCTACATGGCCATATGCTCTAAATTGCAGACATTCAATTACTGTGAGAGAGAAGGCCAGACTGGATATTGGGTGAATGCTATCAGATTTTTGAAGGCATATTTCATTTATACCATGAAGAATCCTGACAAACTGCCTTAAAGTAAAATTAGTCTTGAAATATTCAGATTTGGCAGACAGAAACAATCATTCTTGCTTGGAAAATGGCTATATAAACGTTGATAAATGTTTGCCCATTCACTCTTCATTTTCAGGGGTGAATGCAGCTTACCACTTTACTAACTGAGAACACAGAAAAAAAATCATGTATGTTGCAAGCCATTTTACATCACTTATATCCCAGTTACCCTTTCCTAAGGGCACAGTATGAGATTTTCCCATTAAACGGTTGTAATGCCCTTGGCTGCCTTATTTGACTTGGGAGATAATGAGTTTCCGTAAAAAATTTGCACATAAATCATTTTTAGAATATATAACATGTAGCAAATAGCACCAACAGACATTTGAATTATGTTTCATATCTAATCTCATTTTATCATTGGTCTTTATAGCAGTATTACCACACACACTGACACTCAGATAATAGAACCAGAGAACCCAAAATGTCTGCCCAATGTGTAGATACCCACCCATATGTTGAATTCAGTCTATGTATTCTTTATTATGTCACAACTGACAGAACATTATTAATCCAAGCTAACTGTGTTACTTGACTAAAATTAAAATCAGAAGTCAAACTCATATTCAAATGTACTTCCAAAATCTTGAGATGATCAGTAATACATGCACGGAGAGATAAGTAGGGTCAGAAAATGTTAGTCTCCAATTCCAGGCTAACTTTTTTTATGTTTTATCATTAAATAAGGGGAAATAATTGTCGATTATAGTGAAGAAATACAAAATGAAATTAGTATTTTAGGAAACAAGGTTGCTTACAATGTGTAGATAATTTATAGTGCGCCTGACAATTGGCATTCCAAGAGTGGTGATGTGAATAAAAAGAAAGTTATTAGATATCATAATAGGAAATGAAGGACTTTATGAATGACTGCATTTCTGGAGTAAATATTTAGCGGAAAGGGAGATTGGTAAGGGAACGGGAAGACTTCCAGAATGGGAGGAAAAACATCTGAAAATCCACAACTCAATAAAAGCAACAATACTGACAAAGTTTATCAAAATCAAAAATTTCAGAATTCTTGAAATTAAAGGATCCCTAACATTTTGAGACTATTTATTCAGGAAAAATAGCTGTCTAGGTAACAGCTTCATAGCAGATAATTTGACTTAATCTCATCCCATCTTCCCAGCTCCACTGTAGACTTGAATACCTATAGCCCAGTAACTGTAGTAGCTGTGAACGCCTGTAGCCAGGAGGCCACTGAAAGAGCCAAAAGGATCTAGAGCTCTCACAAAATCTAGGTGCCCAGAGAATTATCACTACTTAAGTTCCCTGGCTGCCTGCTGTGAAGCCTCCTTCTCAGGGCTTGTCTTACCTGACTCAGAGCTTGCCTCTATTTGAACACCCTGTCACCATAGTGCTTGATGAATCCAGTCAGGAGAAATGGTTTAATACTGTATTACCAGTTACCCAAATGACCACAAACTGGAAAGAAAAATTGGGGGATCAGACGTCCATGCGGAGCTTTGTAAGGCTCCAACATGTTCCTAGGAATCTGTAATTCCAAAAGCATGTCCATAACTGCGTGTACACTCAGGAATAAACTGAGAAAATCTTAATTTCTCATTGTGACTGACGTTGCGGCTCTGTGCAAGAAGCAAATGAAGGCTGAGGTGAGGCTGTAAACTGTCTGCTGGAAAGAGGAAAGTATGTGCCCAAACACCTAGGGCCTCTCAGCAAAGACCAGGAGACATAGAGTTTCAAAGCATTTTTTAAAATCTAACTTTTAGCCAACAAATAAGCTGAATAAACATACACTTCAGGGGCTACATACAAGAAAGAACACACACTTTGCAAAATTAGATCAGGGAGGTCACTAGAAAACAAAACAAAACAAAACACAGTAACAACAACAACAGACCTTAAGGAGGCTGGCAGGGGACTCTGTTTTCCAGAGTTGTCACATTATGTTATTTTTAAATGTTGATTTTTCATCAAAAATTATTGGACATGCAGAGAAACAGAAAATTATGGTCCATAATGACAGCAATAAAAGCTGTCATTAAAACTGTCCCTGAGGGCACCTTAATTTTTGTGGGAGAGACACCTGCCCCTCGCCACAATTCTGAGTCCATTTAATTCTAGTGGACCTGATCCCTTCTTCTCCAGGGGGAGGATCATGACCCAGGCCTGCCAATAAGAACATTCCATGTCCTTGGCCTCCATGATTGGTTCAGGGATAGGCACAGGAGCCAAGCCAAGCCAATGAAGAAGCTTATTTTCTTGAAGCAGCTATGTTTAGAGGATTCTGGGGGTCCTAAAGGTGAGGCAAGGGACTGTATGAGATTGTGAAGTTAACAGAGGTGAAATAAAACAGATCCCTATCTATTGTTTGGGCACCTGGATCCAGCCGGGCATGAAGCTGAAGCTTCTGTCCTTTTGAGTTACATGAGCTTTTTTCCTTCCCCCAGCTAGTTTGAATTGGGGTTCTGAAACTTGCAAACAATAAAATTTCCTGGAAAATATGCTTACTGAGACTTTAGCACAAGCATCAGTATGTAGTCAGAATGAAAGGTCTTATGCAGGTTATGATCCACTAAAATAAAATCCATGAGATTTTAAAAATACACTAAATTGACCTCTAAACTTATAAAAGTAAAGCAGTGGCCCAGAGAAGAAGTGATTTAAGACCAAGGAACCAATCATAGGACAAAGAGTAAAATGTTACCTAGAGGAACTTTGACCAAATAAATAGTTCTCTAGCTACAACAGACTTCAGACTACAAATCCCAAATATCTGTTTCAAAAGTTATACCAGGAAGAATATTCCAAAGTTTTAAAAGGAAACTTTCCAATTGAAGAAACAGTAATTTTTATATGTATCTCTTGTGTATATTATATATTAATGCCTAGCATATTTACCAGATATATCTCAATGTAATTGTTACTATATATGCAAATGCATATAAATATATATACATATTTAGAACCACATATTTCCAGCTTTTTCAAAAACATGTAATGAAAAGACTGTTCAAAAAAGCAGATATTAGACTCAATAGGTAGCTTAAATCAACTCTTATAAATACATTAAAAAAATTTAAACCATGTCTAAAAAATTAAAAGAACATAGAGGAATGATGGTTCATTAAATCAGAGAATATCAATAAAAAGACAGAAATCATAAATATAATTAAACAGACATTCTGGAGGTAAAAAGCATAATAAATGAAATGAAGTAATTCACCACAGTAGCACAACAATAGATTTGAACAGATAGAAGAAAGAATTAGTGAAAGTGAAGACAAACCAGTCGAGATGATCTAGTTCCAGAAACAGAAAGAGACACAATGAAAAAAAAAAAAAAAAAAAAAAAAAAAAAAAAAAAAAAAAAAAAAAAAAAAAAAAAAAAAAAAAAAAGAACAGGGCCTTAGGGATCTTGAGACATCATTAAGCATACCAACATAATCATTTTACTAGGCTCATTCTGAGAGAAAAGAAAGTCATAGAAAAATTATTTGAAGATACAATGGTCAAACGCTTTCTAAACTGATTAGAAAATATTAATCTAAACATACAAAAAGTAGGATAATCTCAAAGAGATCCAAAAACAGACCCAGAGTGAAAACATTGGGGAAAAAAGTCAAAGAGAATCTTGAAAGCAGCAAAAGAAAAAGATCTTATCACATACAAGTGAACCTCGTAAGATATACAGCTAACATCTCATCAGAAACAATAAAGAAAATGAGTTGGTGCATTAGTCAGGGTTCTCCAGAGAGACAGAATCAACAGGATATATGTATTTGCTTATTATAAGGAAGTAACTCACATGGCTATGGATGCTGAGGAGTTTAAAATCTGCAGTGTGGGCTGGCAAACTTGAAACCAGGACAGCAGTGCCAGATTAAGTGCTGACAGGCAGAGACCTAGGAAAGAGATGATGATGTGGACTAAGTCTGAAGACATCTGGTGGAGAATTTTTCTCTTGCTACAGGAGGCCAGTCTTTTGGTCCTATTAAGACCTTCAGCTGATTTGAAGAGGCTTACCCACATCATGGAGGGCAATCTTCTTTATCCAACATTCACTGACATAAATGTTGATCTTATACAAAAACACATAAAATTAACCATTGCAAGTCCACCCCTTGTCATTTGGCTTATCTTTAAGCCATACTTATTTCCAAGTAAAAAAAGTAACAAGGTTATACTTCCATTTTATATGGTACAGATATCCTGCATATGACAAAAAATACACCACTCCTCTCCCCAGGAAAGTGCAAAATACCTGAATGATGTTCACTCTTATCCTTAACATCCTGTAACTAAAATACCATGATATAAAATTAATAGTACTTAAGTACTATGATATAAAGTCCATACATCTTTGTTATATGGTAAGGGGACAAGTGAAGGAAGAAAACAAAGATATATGTTTTAACATATTCATAATAAAATAAAGAGTAAATATTCATGACAATTATAGAACTTGATTCTGTCGTTGGTCACAGTCACAGCTGGTGTGCATAACTACCAATTCCGACTAACTATTCTGTATTCCCCTTGACTTCATCAAGCACATTTACTGGTCATGGTTCTTTACCTGGTAGTATAACCCAAATATTCAATCCTGAAGGATCTGGGCCACTAACGGTCCTACCTGAATTGACCTTCATCACAACGCATGGTAATACTAAAATACCCTAACATGTCTGTGTCCCACATACACTTTTCTTTTCCTCCACTGTGGAAAACAGTCCAATATCCCCATTGTAATCAGGATAAATTACCCTAGCCAACATAGTACCTCCCTTCTTTGCCTGTTAATCCAAAGACATGAGAAATCCAAAATGGCTGAGTGGCCATTTGAACTGTCAGGTTCAATTCCTCCCTTTGGATCTAAGACTCCTAAGCCCATAAAGCATAGAATTGTGGGAATAGGAAGCAAAAAATTTCACTAGTTAAATAGTAGGAACAATAGTGAGTGGTACTACTACTATTTCTACCTCTTGATTCCTGGACCCATGCACCCTGGTTACTGGATAAACAGCACTGTATATTAAAAACTAATTCAGAGCTTTCTAGAACCTTGACTCAGCCTACAAAGTATGTCTCCTAGCTTATGTTATAACTGAGTTTTCAAAATACAATTCCACAATTCTATGTTTTAAATGTTTTTTTCTTCATTTTGAAGGGGGATGGGGCAGAGAGAAAGGGAGAAAGAATCCTAAGTAGGCTCCATGCTGTCAGTGAGGCTAACACAGGGCTTAATTCTATGAACAGTGAGATCATGACCTGAATCCAAGCCAAGAGTCTGATGCTTAACTAACAGAATCACCTAGGCAATTCCACTATTGTAACATGCCAGCTGCTTTAGGATGGTGGGGAACATGATAAGACCAGAGAACGTTATGAGCATGAGCCCATTTCTATATTTCATTTTCTGTAAAGTTAGTTGTTTTGGTGTCAAATACCATGACAGTGCATAAGATATTCTATTAGTCCATGAATGGCAGTTTAAGAAGAAACAATGCATGCAGAGAAGGCAACTCTGAACCTAGAGTAAGTGGTCATTCCAATAAGAATAAAACACTACCACTTCACTGATAGAAGTTGTTCAATGTAACTAACCTCCTACCAGATAGCTGGCTGACTACCCTGGGAAATGGTAATATCCTGGGTACTCCGTGTTGGTCTTTACTTCTGGCAGACTGAGCATTCAGCACTGGGCTTAGGTAGGTCAACCTTGGTGAGCATAAACCTATGCATAACTTATATCCCTGTCACCATAGCCGCTTTGTTCATGAACCCACTGAGTAATGACAGGAGTGCCTATAGAAAGAAGCAGACCAGTCTTCATACAAGTCAACCTATGCACTTAATTATTAAAACCTTCCTCTGCTGAGGTCATCTTTGGTAGGCATTGTCATGGGACATAAATATCTTAATGATTCCGCCTGGTCACAAAGGCCTATCCACATTCCTCTTCCCCAGACTTCCTTGTCACAAGTGTTCTCAGTGTATTTCTTCTATGTCCTTGATCATTCAGCAGAACCACTGGCCACAGTCTATGCATCAGTATATAATTGCTCATCTGGCCATTTCTTATTCAAAGCAAAATAAACACCCAGGTGCACTGCTCAAAGTTCTGTACACTGGGATGGTTTCTCCCCACCACAGCCCTTCAGGGCTGTTGCAGACAGGTGCTATAGAGTGATAGCTGTCCACTGTTTAATGGTGCCTGCATATTATGCAGAATCATTTGTAAACCAGGCCAAGTGTTTCCTACCTCTTCCAGT
This sequence comes from Mungos mungo, assembly GCA_004023785.1. NCBI lineage: Eukaryota > Metazoa > Chordata > Mammalia > Carnivora > Herpestidae > Mungos > Mungos mungo. The sequence goes on along the minus strand of PISW01011158.1, from coordinate 25,368 downwards.
CGATCATAAACACTCCATTTTCAGCCATAGGTACAGGCTGGGAGAGAGAAGGTAGCATGACAGGAGTGAGAACTTGTACATTTGGGCCACTTCTTGTACCTTACTTGTGACGTTAAGGCCTGCTCAGGACCCATCTCATAAATCCCCCTTCCACTTGATGATGGATATCTGCTGCGCAAGCCCAACTTTATATTACTCCCATCAAGTGAGCAGTTACCTGTGGATGACAGCAAGGTCTTTCTCCAACATTCTAAAGGCCTACTGTGATTCATCTATTGGGGACTGCCAAAAACCCCAAAGAGCGTCCCTACCTGCCACTGATACTTCAAGCACCATTGGATCTGATGAGTCATACGTCCCAAGGGGAAGAGCATGGCAGCCTGAAACTGTTGTAGACCCTTCTATTTTTTTTCTGGGCCTCAATTTCAGACACTTGGTAAATGGCCAGGGTAACACATTCAGGTAAGAAATATGCTGCTTCTAACCTTCAAAAGAGGCCACTGGGTATTGTGTATCTTTTTTGATTGTAGGAGAAGCTGGCCTCATCAACTTATCTTCTACCTTAAAAGAGTATGCCAATATGTCACACATCACTGGACTCCTAGAAATTTTACTACAGTAGAAGGCTCCTGAATTTTTGTCAGATTGATTTCCTAACCTCCCAGCATATAAATGTCTTATCAGTAAGTCTAGAGTAATTGCTACTTCTTTTTCATTAGGTTCAATCAGCATAATGTCATCAATGTAATAGACCAGTGTGATACCTTGTGGAATAGAAAGATGATCAAGATCTCTGCAAACTAAATTATAATATAGTCTAAAGAGTTGATATACTCCTGAAGTAGGACAGTGAAGGTGTATTATTGGCATTATAAGCTGAAACCTAAATGCTTCTCATGAAACAAAAAGTTCTGATAAAAAAAAAACCAAAAAGCACTTGCCAAATCAATAGTTGCATACCAGGCACCAGGGGGAGTGTTAATGTGTTAAAGCTATGAAACCACATCTGGTTCAGCAGCTGCAGTTGAAGTTACCACATAATTAATCTCACAGTAATCCACTGTTTTTCTCCAAGATCCATCTGTCTTCTGCACAGGAAAAATAGGTAGGTGGAACAGAGATGTGGTGAGAATCACCACCCTTTTATCCTTCAAATGGTGGCACTAATCTTTGCAATCCCTCCATGAATACGGCGTTGCTTTTGGTTTATTGTTTTTATAAACAGAGGCAGTTTTAGTGGATTCCACATGGCCTTTCCTGCCATATTACTCTTATTATACAGGTTAATGAGCCCATTTGTGGATTCTGCCAGATGCTGATATATCTCCACTCCAATTATGCATTTCAGAACCAGGGATATTAGGGATGAATGGACTCACTGTGAGATGGATCTAAACTAACATTCCTTTGATCACCTAACCTCTATAAGCCTCTCCTCTGAATGAACAACAGTGATGTTTGTGTCTCCTGGAATTAGTGTCAGTCCAGAGCCAGTATCCAGTAGGCCTCAAAAGGTTTGATTATTTTCTTTCCCCCAAGAGAGTTAACCTGGTCTTAAATTTCTTCAGGAAAGGCTGGGACAAGGATTAACAGAAAACTTTAGGCAATGTACCCAATGTCCGCTCTCAAGGGAACCAAGCATCCCCTTCATTCAAGGGCTTCTGGATGTAAACTAGCTCAAATCTAGGAATTAATTGATGGTTCTATCGTTGCTATTTTTACAATAAAAACTAGAGTTTTAATCATTCAATCAAGAACTTGTCTGCTTATATAATCAAGTAAGAGTTTAGTAGGCTTTATATATATTTCATTTCTACAACATCATGGTCAACTAACCAATCCCCTAGGTCTGCATGAGCCTGACTAACCTGATTAGTGCTTCAACTCTGCCATCCAGTACCATAACTATGCACTGAATACCACCACTTGGACACTGTCACCCCAGGATGCAATTACTCCCACTGCATTTAGGTTTCCCAGATCAGTCCTACAGTTTCCACTGTAAGGTTTATCCTTCAGAAGAAAAAAAAATAAATAAATAAAAGAAAAGAAAATGCAATCATAGAACTCTTCAAGGATGCTGGGGCTTCCCTTACAAATTTGCTTTACAGTCACGGTGAAAGGTATGTCTCCTTGTCCCTGCCAGTTGGATAAGTAGGTCTTAAACGACAAATCCATTCTAACACTCCAGTATCCCTAAGCCTGTGAATCACTTTTACAATGAGTCACAGCAGATCTGGCATTTCTAGATCATGAAGTCTAGGCCAACTTTCAACCCTTGTTTAACAAGCCAAGTAAACCGTTCCAGTCCTTTCTGATTCCCCAAATTTTGAATCTCTGCTTACTAGGCCCATATCAATAAATTTGTCCTGATCCACCTTATGTTCCTTCCATTATTAGGCTGCACCCTTAATATCAATTTCCACACATATGCCATGTGGATAATTCTGTCTGTGTAAATTAGAAAACTCAAGTAGTTAATTTGGAGTGTAGTTCACCCTACTCATGACTCTATTGGGAATTGAGTCCAGTTATAGAGCTAAAAGCAAAGAGGGTGGTGGGGTTGGTTCCTGAGGAGAATCAGCATCATATAATATGGCAACTGCCTCAGGGGAGGCTATTATGGTTTCTTAAGGCAAGGTAGGGCTAACCTCCTCATGGTGGAGTGAAAAGGTTGCTTCTACTGACAAAGATTCCTCAAAATGTAGGGGCTCAATACCCTCAGCTTCATTCAAGGTCTTTCTACATTTGCTGATTCTACTTCAGATCACATTCCTTCCTGAATCTATGCCCTCACTTAAACACTAGACATGCTGTCAGGGTGAGAATTCAATGTGCATTGTAGATCAGCCACTTAGAAGGTAAGGTTCTGGGCTTGGTTTTTAGCAATATTAGCCTTGTGGCTATAGAAGAATCTTTCGGTACAGACATCTTTCTAGTCCTTTAGGTAGCACTTGAGCTAGGAATTTTAATCCCTAACCTCATCCTTTTCTTTCCCCACTTTGTCTGGTGATATCAGTTCCATCTACCCAATTCTATTAAAATGGCTAGTTTGATAAAAATGTTTGAAAGTATCATATACATGGTCACTCACATCCTTGTGTCTTATAAATGTTTGATTAAGAGTATTCAGTAGGATATTTTGTATATCTCTATTGCCTATCCCACCATGGATATACTCTACTACTAGAAACAGATATATTAGTGTCTTTAATCAGATTAGACATCCAGTTCCAGGAATTCTAGAGCTAATTCAGAAAATTCATCCTTAATACAGATTTTGTTCCTCTAGAATTACTCTGAGTACCAAAATCTGTATTAGTTAGGGTTATTCAGAGAAACAGAACTAACAGAATGTGTGCATGTGTATATCTCATATACATATATGAGCAGATTTATTATAAGAAATGACTCATGTGATTATAAAGGCTAGGAAGTCTAAAATTTGTGGCCTCAAGATGCAGGAGAGCTGATGGTATAGATAAAATTTGACAGAAGTCTGCTGGAGAATTTTTCTCTTGCTTGAGGAGACTGGTCTTTTTCTTCTATCTGATTTTCAGCTCATTAGATAGAGCCCATACATATTATGAAGGGTGATATGCTTTCCTCAAAATTCACTGATTTAAAGGTTATTCTCATCCAAACATCTTCCAAATTGACACATCACCAGAGATGGCATATTCAAATTACTGAGGGGGAAAAAAAAGTCAGATGATAGTCTTATATAAAGCAAAACTAGCTTTCAAAAATAAAGGCAGAACAAAGATATTTGCAGATAAACTAAACTGTGGGAATTTATTGTCTGCAAGCTTGTCCTACAAGAGAAACCAAAAGAAGTCCTTGAAGCTGAACTATAAGGACATTACATAGTAATTCAATCCACACAAATATAGAGCAGCAATGAAAATAACTACATAGGTAAATATAACAGACAATATAAATGCATTCTTGTAACTCTTATCTGTTTTAAAGGAAAACTGCATAAAGCAATATTATAAAATAGCATTCATGGGTTTATAATCTAGAAAGATGTAATTTGTATGATAACTACACAAAGGAGGGGGAGGGAGTGGAGATATATTTGATCAAACTTTTTATATACTATTGAAATTAAGTTGGTATTTATCTAACCTTGGTGGTTGTAAATCAAGGTTTTAATTTTAATACCCAAGGCAACCACTAAGATAATAACTCCAAAGTAGTTAAATAAGCAGCAGAAATAAAAGTATATAAGAAAACATTTAACTCAAAAGAAGGCAGAATTGGGGGAATAGAGAAGCCAAAAATTGACACAAACATTATACAAAACAAAGGTCAAACTGGCAGAGATAAGTTCCATCATATCATTAATTATACCAAATATAAACAGTCAAATCACATCCTGGTAAGCATTTTACATTCACTAATATTCCTAACAATCATTAGAGCTACTTATAAATCATGGGCTCTTTATATATCCAGTGCCCCCAAATTTGAATTGATTCAGGGTCTTGCCCAGGGTTACACAGACATAGGTTATAGTTTCACCACTCTTAACCAAGAAGTGAGCGTCCCTACCATAGATTTTGAATCCAGCTTTCTACCCATGATGGATCAAACACTGCAATTCACAAAGTTACTTGATTTATTAGGTACAAAGTCTATTTGCTTAAACTATTATTTATTTTTAATTGAGGATAGTCACACACAGGGGTGAAACAAATCAAAGTCTATTTTTGTTAACAAACAAAAAGTAAACAAAAAATGCTAACAATAATAGATTTCCATTCTACTTGTTTTTTTTAGAACTTTTAATTTTTTTTTTGATGTTGACAATGGTATGACAACCCTATTCTAACATTACTATTTAACCCCATTAAAAATGAGAACTGATAGGTGGTGGTGAGGAGTAGATATAGAGGACAGAAGATAAAAAGGAGGAAATTTCTTTGTGTTTCAGATGATACTTGTTAAATCCAACTATCATTTAATCTCAGTGTCATTTAGCAGCTCTACATCTCTCTGTCAAAAGGTAGCCTATGGGTCGTGGTGACCACTTAATATCAAATGGCATTAGAGAGTAAAAGTGGATATTGTTGATATATCTGTACAAATGACAGGCATAAGCCACGACTGCTCCAGGCAAATTAGAACACATGTTTCCGCCTATTTACCTATGGGCCACTTACATTTTTCCCTTCACTGGAAGTCATAATTTCCCTTTTGAGGCAGAAGACTTACATTGATCATTATTACACACTATGCAGAACTATGTTAGTTCAAAATTGATGATCACCTACACTGAAAGCTTAAACTATAAAAGTTCTAGAAGAATACAGACAAAACCATCATGGCCCTGGAATAATCAAAGATTTCAAATTGGTTCACTTCATATCCCAAACTCTTTAAGTATAAGGCGCAAAACATTCTTTCTCTTTTCCTTTCAGTAATTTTTCTTACTCTTCACTTTGAACAACAAAAATGATCCATTCAAGTGATTTTTCGTAGGACAAAAATCTGCTTTAACACAACTTTTAATTTTGCCTAGTGCAGTAGCTTTAAAAATGCTGCCTTACCTGATACTCAATATCCCTAAAATTACCACTTTCATGGGTCAACACTTCTCTCACTGTAAAGCTGGTATTTTCCCAGCACTGATGACTACCGAAGGCTATTGGAGATTCTGTCAACTACCAACATCCCTGTCAATATCCTGTTTCCCTTCCATCGTCCAGGACATCCAGGCACCATATGCCACATGGATGTTCCTCTGTGGAAACTGTGAGCTCTGTCTTGTAACCTTGAGGATAATAGCTGCCTGCCTTACTTCACTTAGTCAGGATTTCCAAAACGCTTAAAACACTTCACTGTGCTGTACTTACAATATCTCTCCCTTTATCGTCTGTGTGTGTACATACGCATACACAAAAACACACCATAAGTAAAATACCTTTTTCATTGCCTTGGGCAAAATAAATTTCTTTCAACATAAACTGCTTTAAGAAAGCTTACAATAAAAATAAATAAAAATCACTTACTTTTCACTTATTGTCACAGTGAGGTAATAGAATTGTGAGGTTGTAACTGACATATTGGAGGATAAGCAGGAATAGGAGGAGGAGGAGGAGACGAGAGAGGACAAGGAAGATGAAAGAGATTCCAATGCTGAGACAGAGTAAGTGGAATCCTATGGAAAGATCTATTTCAAGGTGTAGCCGTGTAATATAGATTGTTTCAAACAGTATAGTGGAAACTAGCTAAATCAATTCATAGTGCTAAGGAATGATCTCCAGAACACTGTTAAGTAAGACAAAGAGGGATGCATACAACTACGCATAATGTTTTTTAAAATAATTTATATACATATGTGTGTTTCTGTAGATATACACAAGAATTGTATCTGTTGTAAACTCTAGAAAGTTGGGTTTTAGTGTTGTGAAGGCAATTTTTGCTCTTTTTTGTACTGTTTTAAATTTTTACCATGTACATGTATTATTTTACAATTGTTCTTGCTTCTTAAAAAGGACCTATTGTACAACCACAAAATAATATGTTTCCTCAAAATAGGAAAAAAATAAATAAACCTTACTTTTATTCCCATTTGTAGTCTATGCTTATTTTAAGTAGCAAATCACTTGATTACAGAGATTAGCCCCCCACGTTCCTTGGCAGTTAAGAGTAAAATCTGAATTGAACATTTAATGACTATAATACTGTCATTGTTTGAAATGAGATTAGTTGCTCATGTGTCTCACCACAAAGACTTCGGGACGAGATGAAATATAAATATGGAGACTGAACTGGAGTATGCATGTCCTCCCTAAACACACTCAACAGGTTTTTAAACATTGTGTTTGCCAAACCATAAACACAGATACACCCGCTCTCTAGATTTAAAATTCCAATCTAGAACAAGGACTATGTTTTTACTTCTTGGTCCTATTTTCAGAAAAGATGGATGAAAATTCAGTAAAAGTGAATATGAAAGTTGAAGAAGGAGATGTAAAGATTATTAATATTTATCTAGTACAATTTCTATTGATGGAGTGAGAAACAGCAGGACTCAATTTGCTATCTCATGAAAAACATGGCCAGGTCTGAGTGGTGAAAATCTGCACTCCAGAGTAGATACATTACAGAAAATGAAAAATAGGAAAGGAAAACTCATTATTTTGCATACTTTGGATGACAGAAAATTCATCCTTAATATTGTATAGAGCTTTAAACCTATACATACATGCATAATCCAAAATATTTGCCATTTTTGTTTTTTTCGTTAATCACAACCTAAACCTCAAGAGTGCTGTATATTTTTAGTGGAGTCAAAATGATACTAAAGCAATGTTTTCATACCCATTGAGTCAGGTTGCAATCCCACCAGCCAATCTGTTCTTTTAAAATCTTCACAGTGCTATGAATGAAATCTTGCCATTTGCAACAACATGGATGGAGCTAGAGAGTTTAATGCTAAGTAAGTGAAGACAGTCAAAGAAAGACAATTACCATATGATTTCACTTACATGTGCAATTTAGGAAACGAAACAAACACACAAAGGAAAAAAATGACAAGAAACAGATTCTCAACTATAAAGAACAAACTGATGGTTACCAGAGGGAAGGTGAGTGGGGGGATGGGTGAAATAGGTGAAGGGGATTAAGAGTTCACTTATCATAATGTGCACTGAGGACATGTATAGATTTGCCGAATCACTATATTCTTACCTGAAATTAATATAACACTGTGTGTTAACTATAATGGAATTAAAATTAAAATTTTAATTAAAAAAATCTTCACAGCGGTTACCAACTACCAAGACCAAATTAGGCATGCCGTGATTGGTGCTAGTCATTTTAATAGTAGAGATGAAGACCTAAGATGTTCTATGTCCATTTGCTTAATATATATAAATGTGCCTTTGGACAGAAAAGATGACTCAATAAGATAAAATGTGGGAAAGAACTGCTGGAGAATAAGAAAACGTCTACCATGGAAACCTTAATAAATATGCCAGCAAACATTTATTTTACACTTTTCACTTTTGTTCCACATTATACCTGATTATTTTGATCTCTAAAACCACATACATTTTTTTAGCAGAATACACTTTGAACATAGTGAGATCAAAGTAGCCCAGGGTTACCCACTTCCTCTGAAATAGATATTAAGAATTCACTACATGCTTCATTAGATTCACTTAAGTTAATCATTATGATATAATCACAGGCATTGCCATTTAATCCATTCTTTCAAAAGAGCAAGCTCTTATGAGTATATCACTCCTGCTCTTCATGAATGAGCCTCTGCAAAGCTGTTAAATCACCATTTATGGGTTACTGACATTGTTATTAAGGGGCAAGTAAAAATATTGTTATATGTATTTTGCTCTGTAAATTGTCCGTGATCAGTACCAAATGATGCCCTTTAATTAATTAATATCTTTCATAGCACAATGAGTTATGTGGTAGACTGGTTTAACAGTTTCAGTTTTGAGTTTACTATGTGAAGACAGAGTGGATTAATGAACATGTTTCTATTCAAACAATTCGATCTTACGGAGCAAAAGTGCGTTTCATCATTTCTCCTTTATGTCTTATGAGTTGTTTAAATGATACTCCATAGGGAAACGATTGTGTGAAATGTAAAATATACTTTTTCAAAAAAGATTTTATCAGTAAAAAATTTTTTTCTAAAATTTTACTGGGGAAAATTATTAGATAAAATGTGTAATAAATTGACAGTTATTTACAAATAATAGAAAAGATTCACTTTATTTCTCCATTCTGCAGAGTTATAATATCTTGGAACATACCTGAACAATTTTTATCCCCCTTTCTATTGAATTATGGCTTCAGGGTTCAGTGCACTGATAGGAAAAGACACAAGATATGTTCTGCTTTGAGATATATGGGGAAGTAGAATTCATCTCACTTGGTAAACAGTAAAAAGTGAGATTCTCTTCTGTAATAATTGGTGCAAATTTATATATAATTATATCTTGTATATGATCTTATATGTATTTTCTTTATATTGTGTAAGTAAAGATAGGTTGAATATTCTATATTATTCAAATTGAATTTGAAATATTAACAAATTTTATACACATAATAACTGATCACAAGAAAACTAGATCTTACTCAAAAAATAAAGAAGGGGAAGCTGGTAAAATGAAGAGTTGTTAGCCCAAAACAATGGGTCTTCTGAATAATCTAATCCCTTTGAGACAGCATCTCAATACCATTTTACTTTTAGTAAGTGTTTTCTTGGTCCATTAGGTCGAATCCAATTTTCATGGTCCTGTGTTACAAAGAACTCTGTTCCCTCCACCTTCAAGGTTGTCTGGTTTTTATTTGATCCTACTCAGGGTTTAGTATAGCTAGCTCCGGATAAAAATGGGCAACACTTTATGATCAATGCAGCAATTGATAAGAAGACAAGAAGTGTTAAGTCACAATTTTACTATAAATGTATACATGTATAAATTGGTAGAAATCTGGAAACTTGATTCAAAAAAAATCACTAAACTGTGTTATATGAAAGTACATTTTTCTTAAGGACTCTTTTTATTGTGATGTTTCATCAGAACTGGAGGCCAGATTTTTTGTTGAGCATCTCTTTTTCTAAATGTTAGTGATTTCTTGGAGGAAGTTAAGGAATTATTTTATGCTATCCTTCCCAGTTATTTATTAAGCTAGATTTGCTTTGATTTTATACAGATATCTTTGAGTATGGATTCTGGAGTTCTTTGTGAAATTTTATTTAATATAATTCTCAATTCCTGTGAAATTATACTTAACATAACATATTCACTTTATGTGAACCCTTTATGAAACTGGTTTCTCAAATAATTCAGGCAAATATTTTCATACTGCAAGGAAAAAATAAACACATTTTGAATTTCTAGATTCTAGAAACCAAGAACTTGGCTATTTATTTCATGTCTATACACACTGTGTGTGTTTATGTGTGCATGTGTGTGACAAGAACCTTAACATGAAATCTAACCTCCTGACATGTTTTTAAGTACACAACATAGCATTGTTGGTTATAGGCAAAATGTTGTGCAACAGATCTCTAAGACTTATTGATTTTATGTAAATGAAACTATATATCCATTGAGTAGCAGCTCCCCAAGTGCTGGTAGCCACCATTCTACTCTCAGTGACTGAGTTTATCATTTTAGATTCCTCATATAACCACACAGAATTTGTCCTTCAGGAATCTGCTTATTTCACTTAGCAAAATGTCCTCCACGTTCATCCAGCTATCCTATATGGCAGGATTTCCTTTTTTTTTTAAGGCTGGATAATATTCCATTGTATGTATACACCACATTTTATTTATTCGTCTATCAATGAACATTTAGGTTGCTTCCATACCTTGGCTGTCATAAAAAATGCTGCAACGGACGTGGAAGTACAGATGTCTCAGATTGGGTCCTGATTTCAATTATTTTGGATACTAATGGATGAATAAAGACACAAATAAAATAGTCATTGTGTCTTCAAGAAATGTAATATCTTTTAAAAGATAAAATACATAAAAATGGAAATGAATCAGATAATTTATGATTAATATCTAGACCATAGAAAATAAATTCAGTTCACAGAAAGAAGAAATAGGAGTTTGACTATCTAGGACTATATGTAAATATATGTCAGAAAGAATTTTGGAAAAGACAAAGATATACAAAATAATTAATTGTGCAAAATAAATAACAGACTCTCTACAAAAGAAATCATGCCTCACAAGCTTATTATGATTACTATCCTGGGATATGTAGTAAGAATAAAATAAGTCATTCAGAGGAAAAAATGAGGATATGTCATTTAACCATGCTTTACCTAAAAGTATTAAGAAAAATTAAAACATGGGGCGCCTGGGTGGCTCAGTCGGTTGAGTGTCCATCTTCAGCTCCAGTCATGATCTCGTGGTTCGTGGGTTCGAGCCCTGCATTGGGCTCTATGCTGATAGCTAGCTCAGAGCCTGGAGGCTGTCTTCAGATTCTGTATTGCCCTCTCATCTCTGACCCTCTCCTGCTTGTGCTCTCTCTCTTTCAAAAATAAATAAAAAATTTAAAAAAAGAGAAAGAAAAATTAAAACAAAATACCCAGTGGCTTTTTTTTCATTAAAGATTCATTCAATCAATATTTATTTATTGTCTATTACACTATTTATTTATTGCCTACTACAAAAATATTTTTCCCCTTCTATTATTCCCCTCTAGTAATGGATAGCCAACCTCCACCATACCCTCAAGGATCCCAGCCTCCTGGAATTCATTTCTCTGTGTCCCCAACACGCTCCCCCAGTGCTGCTCTGCAAGGCAAATAGGATAGTGCAGAAGCCATGATATGCCACTTCATTATATAGTTATAAAACACTGTGGCTTCTGTCTTGAACCCATTCTCTCTCGCACATTAAATACTCTGTTGGAAGACATAATGTGAGCGGTCATATGCAGAGGCCCATGTGGCAAAGAACTGAGGCCTCTTGCCAACAGTCGTGGAAGTAAGTTTGGAAATGGACCCCCAGACCCAGTCAAGCCTTCAGCTGATGGCTGAAGCAACAACTGAGGCCCTGACTGCAGCCACACGCTAAGCAGAGCCAGAACCCACCTGCTCAGCAGTTTCCAAAACACCTGACACAGAAACTTTCAAATAACAAACGTTTGCTGCTTTGATCTGCTAAGTTGGAGTAATTTTTTATGTAGCAATAAGTAAGTGATATGTGGGTACCCGGAATTGGCATGCTGTTGTAACAAAAAAGCTAAATGATAGTACTGCTGTGGACTGAGGAGAGGGCTTTGTGGAGAGTGTTAGTGAAAGAAGTGCTTTGAAGAAGCTATTACTTAACCACTCCTGGTCTTTGATAAGGCTCCGCGTGAGCGCTTCAAGTAAAGGGAGGTAATACTACTGTTAACTGGAAGAAAGAGGAGCTTCGTGATGCTACAGAATAAAGTTTAGCAATGTTGTCTTCTGATAGTATAAGTAGAAAATGTATCTAATGAACTGGACGATGTAATTGCTAAGACTTCCAACCAAAGTGTTTAACATGACACCTGGTTTCTTTTTGCTGTTTGTAGCAAAATGAGAGAAGACAGATGAACTAAACGAATGGCTAATAAAGAAAAAAGAGTCATGACTTGATATTTTTAAAAAAATTGTCAGCTTCTCCAGGCAGCAAACAATGCTATCTTTAGCTAAGAAATGGCTTCCAAGCAAAGATCACATCCAGGGCGATGTGAAGAAAACATGATTCAGGGATGATGCCAACGTGTGACTCTAAAATTTTGTTAGAACTCAAAGCGGTCTAAAGTATTATTCAGTCAGATAAAAGTTCCCCTAAACAGATTAAGGGTCTATCTCACAGATCCCAAGAAACAGCAATAAAGCTCATAAACAATATAAAGGCATTGGCCCTAAACCATCTCAGAAGAAGCTTAAGGCAAAAAGAAATTAACTTAAAGAATTTTGGTCTAGTGCAAATGACTCTCAAGGAGGAGAAACTTTGCCCCCACCTCCATCTCCATAATCTCTGACACTGTCAAGAAACTGTTTGGTTTATCATAACTTGGAGAAGCCCTACTGGTACCTAGTGGGTAGAGGCCAGTATGCTCCCAAACACCTTGTAAATGTACATTATTGTCCCCGCAAACATAACAAACAAATATCAATACCAAATCAGCACTCCAATAGTACTGAGGTTGAATATCTCTGTCTGATGGATAAATTGTAGCAAGATTCACAGAATACCAGAATACTGATATGTAGATATAGATATATAGATATATTTACATTTATGAAAAAATCATCAGCTTAGATATATTGTAATGGAGAGAAACAATACAAAATAAAAACCAGATCTGAAATCCCCATATTCTTTTGGCAGAAAGCTGCTAAGAATAAGGAAGGTTGAATGAGACTGGAACCAAGAGCTCATAAAGAAAGCAGAATCTCGAATCATAGAGAATTAATTATTCACAGGGCTTAAGACCTAATCAAGGACATTCCAACATTTACTCCACTGAGTTTCAAAATTGTGATGGACCAGTGACTCCTTCATGTACCTCATTTTCCCCTCTTATGAACAGAAATCTTTATATTTGTTGTCCTGTTTCTATCTCTCCATTGCACATTGGAAGTGCAGGGGTTAGATTATTTGTGTCAATAGTTTATTAAGTAAAGAGAATATTCCTGGAGCTGAACTTGTGGAATTGGACGTAAGGAGCCTTATCTTAATTTAGATGACAGGACTCTAGATTTTGAGCTACTGCTCTAATGGAGGCCTTAGAGGTTTTTAGAGATCTTGGGATAGGGTGAGATTATTTTTCATATAGGAGTGATTATTAATAATTAAGGAACAGAGGGTAGACTGTGGCAGCCATCCATCAATATGACTCCCAGGGTTTCCCATGTCCATTATTCATACCCATCCGCAATTATCTCCCACATAATATCAGGGTTGATTTATATATTATTTATCTATTGTTATACAAAATGTTATCCAAAAATATATGGCCTAAAACAAGATATATTTTTAACCTCAAGTTTCTGTAAACCCACAACTTAGATGGGCCTTTTGCTTCAGAGTCTGTCACAAGTCTGTAATATAAGTGTTGTTCAGGGCTGTGATCTCACTTAAAGGCTCTACCTGGGAACAAGACAATTTCAAGATGGTTGGCATGATTCAGTTCCTCAGAACTTGTTGAACGGAGGACACTGGTCCTTTTCTGAAAGGCCTTGTAGGCCTCTTATGCTTGCCACAAAGGCTTCTGATCTGCCCACAACCTACACTGAGCAGCTCAAAGAGTCATGAGAACTAAATCTGTAAATGTAGGTAAAGGACTAGCATAGTAACTAACACCTAGCAAAATATAGGTGCTAAACATTACGATGATTACTCAGGAAAAAAAAAAAAACATTAATGCAATGCATTTACTTTAAAAACTCATGTTAATTGTTAGAACTCCAAAGATTATGCACAAAATTCATGAATTATTATAAACGTAAAATGAAAAAGAATAATCTCAGTGTTACTCCTCCATGTACATTTTCTTTCCAATTGGTGGATAATTAATTTAAGAAATTAAAAGCCTAGAAATATACTATTTAGCTAATATTCTTATTTCTAGCTCAGTGAAGTAAGAGGAAAATTTAACTATCATATTTACAATATATTCATATGAAGTTTAATTAGTAAGTCATGGAGCATACATCTGTCATAGTTTGACAAGAGAAGTCTCCTGAGGAAAAGAAAAATATATGTATAATAAAGTATAATTATAATTGATTAAGTAGACAGTCAAGCTGATATATTATCATAAGCAAGGGAACTATTTTTGGGATATGTTATGGCGTTATACTAACAACTGTGATTTCTTGCTAAAATAACATATGACAAATTAGGTTTTTATGTCAAACTATAAAGTTTTTAGATGACTAAGTTACTCAAATCATGTACAGACTATCTCTGCTTTAATGACTCACACAAAATTTAGAAGTAATTTATTTATTTTACTCATCATAGCCTGTTATGTAATTACTAATAACATATAATGTCCAAATATCTGTTATAGACACAAAAAGATGATCCTCAAATTCAATTACAAGCTTAGTAACTTAAACACAATTTCTTGCATTATTATTGTTTAAGCTTTGTGCTAGCCTATATTTATCACTGTATGAAAAAATATTTCACGTTGATAAACATTTATTTCCTAAGATACAGGAGGGAAAAAATTGCTCCAGCCCTTTTTTAGTTATTAGCCAGGGTGGAAAAAGACCAAGAGAAAAGAGAAAAACTGAGGAAGAAACTCATTATCAAGACTCAGTCTCTGGTTTATCTTTTCTGATATCCTGTTGCATTCTGAAGGCAAGTGGGTAGTTTCATTAAATTATAGGATTTAGAATAAATCAATTTACAATATAGTGTCCTCCCTACTAGGTTCCCAGGATGCTTATTGGTCAAAATGCATCGACCCTATATGTAAACCTCAAACTTACTTCCACTCTTACTAGAATCTCAAAGTTTTCTTCTAATCGCTACATGACCATCCAGTCATACATACATTGTCTCTATATATTGCTCTAAATTTAATTATTTATTCATTTTTTCAATAATACTGAGAATTATTTCCAAGAAGGAATTATATTGCTCTGTCCAGAGTTCCAAATATGTATTAAGCAAAAACTTTCCAAATCAATCATACAAGTCAGTATTCTCATCTGTATAGCACTCAAACCTCTGGGATCTGTAGTGTGTGTGTGTGTGTGTGTGTGCGTGTGTGTGTCCATGTGTACTCATGCATATACACATGTAACTATGTGATAGGAATATAAACAAAGGTTCACATATAAATATGTATAAACATTTTGACATATTCAAGGATATTTAATGTAAACTACTTATCAATATTTTATATAATACCTTAGTTATATCTCAGAGAATGCTTTGCTTTGGACTACTGCTAAGCATTGGTCTTAATGTCTAATAGCTAAGAGTTATAATATCTGATTTCTTCTCTGGAAGCTTTCCTAGACTTTTCCTGAAAAATCACTGAATTTAAAATAAAAGAAATCATTCTATTTTCCAAAATAATTCCCAGTTGATATCCTTACATGAAGCTAATGATGTGTCATAAAATAATGATAAAGGGCTAGGGGCACCAGGGTGGCTTAATCAGTTGAGCATCCCACTCTTGATTTTGGCTCAGGTCATGATCTCACAGTTGGTGAGTTCCTATCCCCTTAGGGTTCTGCGTTGACAGTGTGGTGCCTGCTTGGGATTCTCTCCCTCCATCCCTGACTCTCTCCCACTCGTGCTTACTCACTCTCACTCTCTCAAAATAAATGAGTAACTTGGCAAAAAAATTACAATATATTATGTAACAATTGGCAATTTAAGAAATGCATTTAGTGTGAAATGGTGAAAAAAGTAAACAAAGTTGCTTGTTCAAAATCCTAAAATAATCTTTTCAATATTTAAATTTGTGAGTTATTTTAAATGGATGAAGATAATTAACATTAGCTGCCCCCATCTGGCAATTTTTAAGGCAGTAAGAGAACTAGTAATATTTTTTTTTGATGAGACACAAATGAAGTGGCATCTTTTATTAATTAGACATGTAAGTTCTTTGTTTTAAAAAAATATATAGATTTTTAAAAGAAAAAAGTCCAAAAAATCTGTGTTGTCAACTCCCCTCTCCACAGGAGTACCCATACACTCTGTATTCCCACCTGCTATTCCAGCATCCAGATAAATTGCCCATGCCCTTGGCCGAGACTAATCCCCCTTTTTTTTTTTTTTTACAACAGATCCCTCTTAAAACTCACATAGTCAAGGATATTTTTTCTAGCAATTATCCCTTCTTTTAAGGAATTTTTAATTTTTCTCTCTATATCAGATCATCTCTATCAAAATAAAATCTATTTTTCCTCCTGTATTTTTCTCTTGGTCTCATATCCCATACCAGTTATTGATGAGGGTTTTATTTTGGGGGGGGTGACAGTGGGATCTGTGGGGTCTGGAGCCAATGGCCAAGAAAGAATTCTTGAAGGTGTCTTTGGTGCAAAAAGGTGATTTTTTTAAAGCATGGGGACAGGACCCATGGGCAAGAAGAGCTGCCCGTGGGCCATGAGGAGAGACTGACTATATCCTATGAGGTTGGACTATATATACTATGGGGACTAAAGTCCAGGGGAAGTTTCCAGTGAGATTTTTACATGCTAAAGAAGACTCACAGGATAGTGGAGGCCTAGAGATTATCAAGCTAAAGTTATTTTTTCCTCTAGCAAAACATGAACATTAAGACAGTAAGGAGTTTCTGGAGAAACATTTTACTCTACCAGCCTCATGTATTTGTCAGTGGGCCACAGTTTATAAGGAACTTTAGTTCTATCTGCCACTTCCTTCTGCCTTCGTTTCCCACCTCACTGTGGAGGGTGATGGAGACTTAGGTCCTGCAGGACTATGATCTCTCTCAGTTAACCATTTGTTTCCCCCCTTCCCTTGGTTTTGGGCAGCCAGGGGTGCCTGAGGAATATCACACATGTCCCACCTGGGGAGGGGAGTGGGGGAGGGTTGCAGACTGGCAGCTTGCCTTATGTTCCCTCATCAGCTACTACCCAACTTCTGTCTCCCCATTTAAATCAAAACTGCCCCTAACAGTTGTCTATGCTCTTTATTTCCAGTTCCTCTCATCTCATTCTCTCAGTTACTGATCCCAAGCAGGCTTTCTCCAACATCTCTTCAACAAAAGATGCTGCTGTCAGATTCAGCAATGCCATCTATATGTTGGAGTTTATGTGGAAATAAGATCTGACAGAAGCCAGAGCCTTGGGGCTCCTGGGTGGCTCAGTCAGTTAAGTGTCAGACTTCAGCTCAGGTTGTGATCTCGTGGTTTGTGGGTTTGAGCCCCGTGTCAGACTCTGTGTTGACAGCTCAGAGCCTAGAGCCTACTTGGGATTCTCTGTCTCCTTCTCTCTCTGCCCCTCTCTGACTTGTGCTCTCTCTCTGTCTCTCAAAAAATAAACAAATGTAAAAAAAAAAAAAAAAAGAAGCCGGAGCCTTGATGGGCCTGTCCAGCAGGATCATGGTGATCCTCATGGAAAGAAAAGGTTGGGGGAAGAATACCACAGCATCTTTTCCATCTGCCTTCCAATCTTTCCAATCTTCTGTAAGTTGTCACACACTGACCCACCCAAATAGAACACAGCCTATCCAGGAAGCTGGGAAACACTGCCCTAGAGAATCAGCTCCCACATGAAAACAGAGTCTTTTCAAGTAAACACAACCCATCTGGGATGCATAACAAAGGAAGAGTGGGTGTGAGTGCAAACAGGCCACAGAACTGGCCCAACAGACATTGAATGAATATTTGTAGATTCAACAGAGGATCTGAAAATGTGAGTAGATGTGGAAAATATAATGTAATTTCTTTGATATATATTAATGCAATTAAGTGGAGATTAACTGGAAGTAGAGAAACATTCTCTGCTTTATGTATAATAAAATGATATATATAATTACTATACTGTTATAATTATATAATCATAATATATGTTTGATATAACTATATAATTACATATTCTATATATAATAAAGGCTATCTTCAATAAATGTTTCTAATTTTTTTAAATGTCAAAATTAAATTTTGCTTAGAAATAATAACTTTTTAGCATCCACATATGTTGCAAACATATAAATATTCATAAAACTTAACAATTCTTTGGTATTTTCCTCAGTTCAACACTAAGACCTCGGCAATAAGTTCCAACCACTTAAATAATTAAACTAATTAAGTCAAAAGTGTATTTTTTTGAAAAAGCATTGGGTAGAACTTTTACATAGTTGGGCTTCCAGTCCTTCCCCGGGCACAGGGTTATGGAGTGGTTGTGACAGTGTAGTCCTTCCAGACTGAGACCATGTGAGACCTTTCTTAACACCCCTGTGACTTATGTGTTCCAAGAATAAAAGACACAAAGTAAAAAAAAAAAGTTACACAAAAGCAAAAATTTATACCAGCACCAGAATTTTTTCAGCTTTTTAATTCTGCCACTAAATGTTCAATCCTACATAAAGCATCTTTTCAAATAAATTATAATGTTGGTGTATCATACAAATGATCCTCATAAAGTCAACAATGGATTTTTTATCATGCCATTTATGGCAGAAGACAGTGGGATGGCATATTAAATGTCCTGTGAATGAAAGAATTGTGTAGCTGGCAAAACTGTCCATCAAAATGAGGGGGGAGTTAAGACATTCTCAGATAAACAGAAATGGGGGAGTTTGTGGCCACTAAACCTGTCCCACAACAAACGCTGCAGGGACTTCTCCAGTCTGAAATAAAGACACTAGGAGCACCTGAGTGGCTCAGTCCACTAAGCATCTGACTCTTGATTTCAGCTCAGCTCATGATCTCATGGTGAGATTGAGCCCCATGTGTCAGGCTCTGTGTTGACATCAGAGTGTGCTTGGGATTCTCTCTCTCTCCCTCTCTCTGCCACTTCCCTGCTTGTGCACACACACACACTCACACACACACACACACTCTCTCTCTCTCTCTCTTTCTTTCTCACACACACACACACACACACACACACACAATAAATATAGACTTTAAACTTGGAATGAAAGAACACTAGATACTCAAAGCCATATGAAGAAATAAAGATCTCTACTTAATATAGGGGCATAAATGTAATCCAGTATTACTGTAGTTTTGGTTTGTAACTCTACTTCATTTCCTACACAATTTAAAAGACAAATGAACAGTTAAATATCTAAGTTGTTGTACACACAATAGGTAAAGATGTAATTTGTGGCAGTGACAACATAAAGGTGCAGGATAGCAGGGGTCAGAGCTGCATAGGTGTAGAATGTTGTATGTTATTAAAGTTATTGGTATCAATTTGAACCAGACTGTTATGGGTTTAAGTTGTTAAATAAATTTCCATAGTAACCACAAAGAAAATATCTAAAAACTATGCAGGAAAAAAAAACCAAGAAGGATAACAAAATGGTTCATTAAAAAAATCAACTAAGCACAACGGAAGACAGTAATGAAGGAAAGGAGGAAAAAGACAGTACATATGAGGGACATACAAAAGACAAATAGTCAGATAGCAGAAATGAGTCCTTCCTCATTAGTCATTACCTTGACTGCAAATTAAACTCTCCAGTCAAAAGACAGATACAATGCCTAATAGTACAAAAACCAGAATACAACTACATGTGGTCTATAAGAGACTCCGTTTACACTGAAAGGCTCAAAGAGATTGAAAATGAAAGGCTGGAAAAAAATATTCTATGCAAATAGTAACCAAATGAGAGCTGGAATGGCCGGATTAATATTCAACAAAATAAATTTTAGGTCAAAACCTACAAGGACAAAAAGAAAGACCATTACATATTGACAAAAGGATGAACTCATAGAGAAGATATAACAATTACAAACACATGCATTTTTGTACACTGATAGTGGGAAAATGGGGCAGCAGATGTGGAAAACAGTTTGGTTGTTTAAAATTAAGAAACTTCAAAAGCTAAGGAACAGTACTACACAACCAAAAGCGTAAACAACTCAAATATCCACGAGCTGCTGAATGAATGAACAGAATCCTGGCTGTGTATACAACGGGATGTTGTTCAGTAATAAAAAGGAATACAGTCTGGGCACATAAATAACTTTGAAAACATATGCTAAGTATAATAAGACACAAAAGGACAAATGTTATACGATTCTACTTACAAGAAATATGAAAATTAGGTTAATTCAAAGGTTACTAGGGTTGTGGAGAGGCTGAATGGGTGAGGTACTGGTCAATGATTACTAAGTTCTGTTTGGGTGATGAAAAAGTTTTGTAAACTTTTGTAAATATGTGTGTGTGTGTGTATGTAATATATATGAAAAGTTTTGGAAACATATATATATAGTATGCAATAAGTTATATATATATTGCATATATAATATATATACATATATAGTATGCAATAAGAAAATTTCCAAAAAATTACAAAAAATCTTCTTTTAACTAAAGGCTTCTTTTCCATGAGGTTAGCAACATCTAAGACAAATCTTTCTGAATAGCCTTGATAATCCTCAGACATGCCCTTGATAGCCCCATGTGAATAATTTTCTTAGTCCTGAGTCAATCACATTAGTCCTAAGAATTGGGTTTTCTGATTAGACAGAACTCTTATAACCAAACTTTTGGCCAGAAGAGTAGGTTTTCCCACCTGTAAATAGATGGAATTCCTTTCTTATGGGAATGAGGAATTTCATCACCAGTAAAGTAGAAGTCAAAGCAGATCAAAATGGGAAACTGCTACAGCTGTCTTTATCATAGATCTATAATTAAACCTAAAACTCCAAGTTCCAGGGAAATAGAGCTTTAAGAAATATGAGAAGTTGTTATAGGGTTTTTGAATGATTTATAATGATGTGACACATGTTATGTCTCAGTTTGTTATACACTGAAATTTCTAAAATATGGTATTACTGTATAATAAGTCAATATTCTATCACTATACTTGTTTGAAATGATTTCATAAGATAGAGATAACTAAATGTCAACTAAAACTCCTATTATTTTTTTTTTTGCTTAAAAACTCCAGAAGTTGGTTGCATTGCTAAATTATGGAAATAAGATATTCTTTACTTTTTTTTAAAGTTTTACTTATTTGAGAGATACAAAGACAGTACAAGTGGGGGAGGGGCACAGAGAGAGAGAGAGCAAGAAGAGTGAGAGAGAATCCCAAGCAGGCTTCAAGCTGTTGGTGTGGAGCCCGATGTGGGGCTCGAACTCACAAACTGTGAGATGATGATCTGAGCCAAAATCAAGAGTTGGACACTTAACCGACTGAGCCACCCAGGTACCCCATTCTTGACTTTTTTAAATAACTCCTGTTTTACAACATTATCCTTCAGAGACATGCCTCATCACCATAGCACTGAATTCTCTCTTATCCATCATACTTCAGAAAACTCAGTCTCAGCGTCAGAACACTGGTTTCTAGCAAGCACCTTGCTAAAAAGTCCATTTAATTTTTAAACACTAATTATTAAGTGGTTGAATATAATCATCCATGTTAGGATTCAAATGAAACATCTAGAGTGCCAAAAAGAAACATATCTGCAGCTATTTACAGTAAGTTTGTTTATTTTTTTAAATTCTCTTTAAATGTTTATTCATTTTTGAGAGACAAAGAAAGCCCAACTGGGGAGTGGCCACAGAGAGAGGGAGACAGAATCTGAAGCAGGCTCCAGGCTGTGATCTGTCAGCACAGAGCCTGATGCAGGGCTCGAGCCCACAAACTTTGAGATCATGACCTGAGCTGAAGTCGGGACTCAGCCCAGCTGAGCCACCCATGTACCCCATAGAGTAAGTCTGTTTACAGAGTGACCTTCCAGATAATGGACTTACTCCTGTTTGCAGTCCCATAGTGAGACTCTGGAGGATAAGTGGTTTAGACTAAGTTGGGAAGGGAAGATATTTAGAGGCAGAAGTGGTCTTGACACCCTCCCAATCATTTTTGTTACAATGTATTGGAGTAGTATGTTCAGGTTAAAACAAGATTGCTGAGATGTTTGACACGGTCCAGAAAAGAATATACTTCTGGACATGATTCTATAATGAATGGCAAACTGCATTAGACTATCTGATGTGAAACCAAGTATATAAAAGGTAAATTACTAAGTTGGCAGACAGAAAGTTTTGCTCAGGGTGTTCACATATTATAAACGCCACTGTCAGATAAATGCAAACCTAACTTTCAAGGGATAATCTCGAAAACCGTGTGACAGCCTTTAGAGGAAAACAACGATTTATCGGACACCAGAGGAGCACAATTTACAACTAGAGGATTCTAGGAGGAGCCGTTACAATATGTTGTTTTTAATTAGTCGCCCGCTTTTCCCTGGAAGAAGAAGTTCCCATTAATGAAATTCCACTAGTGAATTCAATTTATAGAATGGCTCCTTTTAAAACCAGGTCATCTCTAACATCTTTACTCTTTTGGTCAGTTACCTAAGAGTGATCTAGGAAAAAGTGCAGCTTGAGGAATGATAACAGGGTCTTGGTGCCCCCACGTAGCACTTGGAGGAAGTTTGGATGATTGAGGCCATTAATCATAAAGACCATGTAGCTAGAATGATAAGCAGCAGTTTTCATCATCATAGCGCTTATTTATAAAACCCTGAAGTTTTCAGACCTAGTTAGCCAGCACAACACCACCTCCCCTTGAAGTAGTGAAGGCAGCTATAAACTGTTAACTTCCGCTCCTGAGATAGCGACCCGTGGGGAGTCTCTGGATTGCATTTATTATCATGATATGCCCAGCTATCGGGATATAGATTGCAGGCAAATAACTCTATCCTGGAAGACTCTGAGGTATGGTGGGGAAATTAATTCTGGGCCCCAGAGCTGGCAATAGTCCTTGATGTTTTACTCCTATTCCATGCTCCTTCTCCTAGAATGTCTCCAAACACTTCATTAGTTGGACAACTTTGGCAATTTCAGCATCATAAGTAGCAGAGGAAAGCTCTCTAGCCCATTGCAAGAGGAAAAAAATAAAGACAGCAATCACAAGCCCAAGGCCTATGGGCAAATGTGCCTCATACTGAATTTATTATAGCCTCCTGATCTTTGCCTAAAGTTGGCTGAAATTTTGAAAAGCTAAAAAACTAAAATGTTCCTTTAATATTGTTTCTCCTCAAACTATAGTTGTAACTAATTTCCTAATCCATCATTTAAAAGATACTGATGAAAGTACTCAGCTGTGGAGAATCACTTGGACATCTGTATAAAACTTCAAGTAGCCTCTTCAATCTTGCTTCTTCCATCTGGTACTTTCATTTCCTTTCCCTCAACTTCCCTTTCACCCAAACACAGAGGAGATCTAGGGTCACTATTCAAATACATGGACAGATATCATTTAATTATAGTTGACTTACGTTTTTATTTTATATTTTTCCTGGAGCGGTACTAAATCATACTTAAAGGAGAGAGTATAAATCATGTACAGAGAATTGATAACAACCTATTTAACCATAACCTTGAATAAAATTATAGTTCCAAGATTGTAGAAGACTCCTGTGTAGATCACATACCCCTGTTTCTTAGATGTAACCATATACTAACTTATCTGAGAAAATTCCCTTGCTTTTCTAAAATATAGTTTCTTTACCCATTTGTACACCTTGAAAGAAAAAATAGTTTAATTTTCTCTGCTTTTCCAATTTGTTGAAATGGAATCAAATTAATTACTTTTCAGGCTATAACCAAGTTATTGCATGATGCCGTGGTTCACCCATTCTCACTGCAATAATAGTCCACTGGGTAAACATGTGATTTATTTTTCAGTTCTGTCCAGGACTGGCTTTATAATTTGTGAGAGCCAACTCAAAATGAAAGCGTGAGGCTCCTAGTTCGAAAAGTATTAAGAATTTTCAGAGATTGACAGCAGAGCCATAAGCCAAGCAAAGGGATATTTTAGGTGTGGGCCCTCGTTAGGCTGCATAGATCACATGCCCATGAAGTCAATCCTGATTCTATTATTGATTCGCATGTGGATTACTTTTGTTTTGTTTTTCTTTTCTTTTGCCTTTCCTTTCCTGTCCTTTCCTCTTTCCTTTACCCTCTTTTTTCCTTTTTTCTTTTCCTCCCCTCTCTCCCCTTCTCTCCTCTCCCTCCTCTCCTCTCCTCTCCTCTTCTTCCTGTTCTTTTTTCCTGTTCTTACCAGCACAGCTTCTACAAACATCCTGGTAAATTTCTCCTGGGGCACAATTCAAGAGTTTCTCCAGGACACGGATATCAGAGTCTGTCTGTTGCTTTCAGGATGGGCATTTTTCGAAGCTAATAACAAACTGTTTATCCAACTGCTTAATATAAGTTGTATTCTCAACACAATAGATTTCATTTATTTCACAACCTTACCTTCACAAGTCTATTATATACTTAATGATACATAATCGTAATTCATTGTGATTTTAATATTCTTCATAACAAAATGATTAGTCTATTTCATAACCTGTTGTGATAATAATTGGAATTAAATTTCATTTACTCTATCAATGTGAGGAAAGTTGACATTTCAAAATGTTTTCTAATTACTGGATATTGTATATATATCTCCATTTGTAATCTCTTTAGATGTCATGCATTTAAGCTTTGTAATTTTTTGTATATAATATTATAGATTTTAATTAGATTTTCCCCAGCACTTTCTAATTTTTACTTAAGACTTTTAGTTACCTTTAGTTACTTCCAGTAGAATGTCTGAAAAACAATCTGTGAAAGAGCAAGAAAATGAAGGTCCCTGTTTCCTATTAATTACCAAATTTTCAAGAGAGATCTATATTTGCTGTCTTTATTTTCTGATTACTTTCTGATTAAATGGCTTTGTAATGCAGTTTTTAAATTTGCTAATCAACTAAAATTTCGTTCCGAAAGATCATTGCCCATCTAATATTAAAGCCAGATAAATCTGAATCGTTTAAGCTTGGTTCCTGTTTGACATCTTTCCACATTTCATACTTTCCTTTCTTAAAGCTCTCTTCTTCCTTAGCAAATGTGCCCATTCCTGAGGCCATCCTTCCTTTGCACCAAGACTCCAGAGAATCCTCATCACTGATAATACATTCTCATACGGTTGTGCCTTGATCACTTGCTTTTAAAAAAACTCAAAATGGATAAAGGATCTGAATGTGAGACAGGAAACCATCAAAACCCTTGAGGAAAAAGCAGGAAATAGCCTCCTAGACCTCAATCGCAGCAATTTCTTCATCAACACATCCCCAGAGGCCAGGGAATCAAGAACAAAAACTAACTACTGGGACCTCATCAAGATAAAAAGCTTCTGCAAGGCAAAGGAAACAATCAAAAAAA
>PISW01011157.1:9619-43185 GCA_004023785.1 Mungos mungo | reverse complement strand
CTTTGGGGGGTGTGACACCTGTTGAATAAAGCAGCCCAGCACTTTTCTTATTTAAACTGTAAATGGGGGGGGGAATTCAAAGTTATGTGCGTTTATCTTCTTGAGAAAAGGCTCTCCAGGAAAAAAAAGGGGGGGCAGGGGTGGAAACACCTTGCA
The DNA here is from genome assembly GCA_004023785.1 of Mungos mungo. NCBI lineage: Eukaryota > Metazoa > Chordata > Mammalia > Carnivora > Herpestidae > Mungos > Mungos mungo. The sequence continues at coordinate 43,029 of PISW01011157.1, read as the reverse complement.
AAGTGCATTCACTGTATATTTCTATTTTCAGCGGCAGGAAGATTAACATTGAGATGGTGGGGGGAGGGTCAGCATGATCAGAAAACAGTCCCTGGTCTTGACACAGACCAGGTCCCTCCCCACCCCCACCACAGTTCCACCTGGCCTTTTGTGACAGCTTCGAAACTCTTGGCTTCTCGATTTATAAGAAGAGTTCAGGCAGAGAGTGGAGGGTTTGCCAATATTTTCCTCAGAGGGATTCAGAAAGTGCCAGCTGAGAGCCTTCCAACTCACCCTTTAAAACTCTGTAACACTTTCCAACTGAGTAAACTGGAAAGGCCCTTTTCAAATAACACTGGGCTGAAGTTGGGTAAACTGCTGAGTGCGGACAGGGGGCCGCTCGGGGACAGGATGAGCAGTTCGCAGCGCAGATCCCTCTAGAAACCACCAGGCCTTCCTGTGCGCCCCAACAACACACAGGCACCGAGCCCGCTGGTCTGCGGAGGGTTCGCTGACCTTCCACGGCATGGCCCCTAAGGGGAGGCGCGATGGTTCCGTCAAAAGGCCCTCAGGAAGAAGAAAGGTTTCCCTCGAGGGAGGCCGAGCGGCATTCGTGCCTCAGAAGGGAACCAAAATCGTGCAGAGCCCTGGAAAACCGGCAGGATGGCTCTGGCACCCAGGGCAGCACCAGAAGCTGGCAGGGGGGAGTCTCAGGCACAGACGTCTTTCCCGGTCATCCAGCAAGCCCAGGCGCCACGCGTGACCCGGACACCCACCTGCCCACGGGAAACCAGAACCCGCTTGCAGGAATGACCCGAAGACCCCAGCAGGGCAGGTCCCATGGAAGAGGCCCTATGTGCAGAGAGGGCTGAGATGATCAAGTCCGAAGCAGGAAGGAGCCCACACGCTAGGGAGAGGCAGGGAACAGTGGAGACGAGGAACAGACCCCAAGCCCCGGGCCCCGGGCGCCCACAAGCTCCAGAGGGGAGAACACTGAAGCTGTCGTGTGCACAGGGCCAGCCTGGCAGACGCCGGCCCGGCACTCGGCTCCTCGACAGACAGGTCTGAGGTTATAAAACAGCTCACGTTTCCCTCGCTGGCCCCCAACCTCCTCGCAGGAGAGACCGATACTGTTTTATGATCTTTCAGAAAGAAAATCGTGAGGAAGCGGATTTCAGGACCCTGCAGAAGCACCTGAAGACTACAGAGAAGGCTAGAAGGACACGGGATGGGCAGGTGAGATTCAGTGACAAGTTGTAAATTACGGGATTTATGGGTGTTGGGTAATTTCCCCCAAAACACGCCCAGTTATCGCCCCTCTGGCTTTAAAGATACTCCATATAGGACACCGAGCGTTTAATGGAACTCAAATAGGAATATGTGATTTCCAAAAAATCGAGGTAAAAGATCCTCTAAATGGGGGAAAATGGGATCTAAGAAAGGCCCATGCAAAACAAAACCGCACTAGTCCATCGTGGTAGATCTGATAGTAGTCACAGCTCCGTAAACACACCATCACAGAACTTAAATCATGAAACAGTGCCGGCCCAGACAACGGCAGGCCTGGATCTCTAGAAGGAGGACGACGTCACCGTTTACAAGTGTGCACACACAGATATGCGGCGCCTGGGTGGCTCGTCAGTTAGGCGTCTGTCTCCGGACTTCAGTTCAGGTCATGAGTTTGAGACCCACACTGGGCTCCGCACTGACAGTGCAGAGCCTGCTTGGAATTCTCCCCGCGCCCCCCCCCCAGCCCCTTCCCCACTCTCTCTCAAAATAAATACATAACACTTTAAAGTATACGTACAAATGAAATGAATTCATGTATAACGAAGATTCTTCAACCTCAACAAAAGGTCATGATTTCCCCCGAATTGACAAAAGAAACATCCATCCAGGGCCATCTCGAGGGCCACACCTTCCCAAACCCCTGGGGCCTTTGAAATGCGCTGTTTGCCCCCTTCTTGAGGGATCTTGGCCGAGAGCAAGCAGCTCCTTTGCTCATGGGTTTGGTTTCAATCCCCACTGACAAGGGATTTAGGAAAACCCAGGAGAGGTCTCAGAAAAGCAGCCACTCAAGAAATAAAAACCCAAGGGGCACCTGGGTGGCTCCGGCAGTTACAGATCCAACTTGAGCTCAGGTCATGATCTTGCGGTTTGTGGGTTTGAGCCCTGCATCGGGCTCTGTGCTGACAGCTCAGAGCCAGGAGCCTGCTTCAGATTCTGTGTCTCCCTCTCTCTCTGCCCCTCCTCCGATAGCATGAACCCATGCACTCTCTCTCAAAAATAAACATTAAAAATTAAAAAAAAATAAAGAAATAAAACCCCAAGCTTAATTCCATCCAACTGGGAGGAACAAGAACGTCTCCAGGCTCAAACACGGACTTAGGGGTTCCTGACCTGCCAGGAAATCGTCCTAGTGCCCGCCTAAGCACAAAAGGAGACCTGCTGCACCGGGACATGGAAATTACTGAACCTAAAATTAAAATGTGATGGAACGGTCACCACCCCAAACCTCGACCCCAGTACTGGCATAGTACTATTTGCAGGCCCACCCGGCTCCCCCAATTCCTATGCTGAAGGCTGAACACCCACCGTGATTGGATTTGGATTTGGACGGAACCTGTGAGGAGCTGAGCAAAGTCAGGGAGACCATGATGGAGGCGGCACTCATCTGATGGGGCTGGTGGCCTCAGAGAGGAGGAAGACACACGCAGACGCCCTCCCCCCAGCTCCGCACCTCCCGCCACGTCCCTGCACCGGGAATGGGACGGGCTGGTACCCTGGATCCAGAAATCCAGACTCCAGAGCGAGAAACACGCTTGTGTAGTTTAACTGCCCCCCCCCCCCGCCAAGCCCAGTCCGTCTACGCACACTGTAGTGGGAGCCCACGCGGACTAACACAGACCTCTGCCACAGCCCAGGAAAATGAACACGAGTTGGCAGCCCTCCTGTGCCCCCAGCAAGGCCAAGGGGGCAGCTCACAGGCTCCAAGCACAGACCACTCTAACTGAACACACATGTATTCGGCAGGGAAGGGATACGCCCTATGGGTGCTTCTTTAGCATGGCTTCGGAGGAAGGCCAGGATGGGAACCCCAAGGCCAAGATTTCTTTAAGAAATTTTTATGTTTTACTTATTATTTTTTATTTTTATTTTTTTTAGAGAAAGAGAGAGACAGTGAGAGCAGGGGAGGGACAGAGAAAGAGGGAGACACAGAATCCGAAGCAGGCTCCAGGCTCTGAGCTGTCAACACAGAGCCTGATGCAGGGCTTGAACGCACAAACTGTGAGATCATGACCTGAGCAGAAGTCGGACTCCTCAACTGACTTAGCCACCCAGGCATCCTAAGGCCAAGATTTCTTGACTCCAAAAACTTCTTGAATTCTAACCCCAAGGCCAAGATTTCTTAACACCTGCAGAATGGCATGGCCAGAAAGAGGACGCCGACCGGGGAAGAAAGGCAGAGCTGTTCAAAGGGCCAGCCTGGTCTGCAATCGCACACAGCTCAGAACCAAATCTTGGATACGGGTTCAAGACACAATCTGGGGCACCTGGCCGGCCCAATGTGTTAAGTGGCCAGCTTCAGCTCAGGTCATGATCTCGCGGGGAGTTTGAACCCCGAGTCGGGTTCCATGCTCTCGGCATAGAGCCTGCTTCAGATCGGCTGTTCCCCTCTCTGTCTGCCCCTTTCCCTGTTCGTGAACAATCGCTCAAAAATAACTAAAAACATTAAAAAAATAACAACAACAACCTGGCTCTGCAAATGCCGCCAGGAGCCGGTGAAGAGCATTTATGACCACGTCCAGCTGGGGGGTCTTATCCGTGCCTACCAAGCCAGGGCTTCTAAGAGCTGCATATGGGACACACGTCAGCCACTGGCCTTGGGGCCCCTTCAAGTCTTGACACTCTCAGGCATCTGGAACATTCTGGGCAAATACAATAAACCCACCTATCATAAAAGCTCGTGAAAAAATCAAGACAGCCACGTGACAAACCCCAAAATGAACACAGACTTTCAAAGAAGTCAAATGAAATGACAAGCCAGAAGCACCACCTCTGGGCTGACGGGAAAGTCCCGGGTCTACGCGAGCACTGGCCACCGGGGTATATGAGCATCTCTGCATCCATCGAATCGCACGAGTAAGATGTGTGATTTCATGCAGTGCATAGTTTTCCTCAAAATATAAAGGGCGGGGGAGCGGTGTGCAAGATCAAAGCCAGGAGGCCTGGGGTCAAATCCTGATCTGCTGCACAGCCTTGCACAAGGTGCAGAACACTGGAGACCCACAACACACACCCACAAAACCGGACAGTAACAGGTTACAATAACGTTATGAGATTAGAAGCAGTAACTTATTTCTTAAAAAGCCCAATTTTAGGGGGCGCCTGTATAGCTCAGTTGGCTGGACATCTGACTTTGGCTCATGATCTCATGGTTTGGGAGTCTGAGTCCTGCACTGGGCTCTGTACTGATGGTGCAGCGCCTCCTTGGGATTCTCCCTCTCTCCCTCTCTCTCTGTACCTCCCATGTGTGTGTGCGCGCCTGCGCGCTCTCTCGCTCTCTCTCTCTCAAAATAAAGAAAAGCCCAATTTTAATGTAAACTCCCAAGCAACGCATCTTGTACCTGAGTAGGCATTCCACAAGCATGGTTAAGAAAGGCTACAAGGGTGACCCAATTCCAAGGATCTTCAGGAGGCGCAGACAAGCGTATCACAATTATGAATAAGCATGCCCTTTGGGGACAGGGAAACCAGCATGGGCTGTGACCCGGGGAGGACGTGTGCACACTTCCGGAATAAAACCTGGAGTCACCCGTGGGACAGTCTACCCCTAAACAGAGAGGTGCGTGTCCACAGCACGGCAGAGGGTGCTGCAGGGGGAGTGGGGAGCTGTCTGCACACCCGGCTAAGCTTACACGCGCTACACGGAACCCAGGCGCCGCGCGCACAGCAGCAGCGGGCTGGGATGGAGCGCTTCTCTCCTGCGCTTTCTGTCCGTTGTGGGGAGGGCACTCGCCGTTAGCAAAGGTCACGCAGGGAGAAATCCTATGCAGAGAAGTCTTACAAGGCAAAATGGGAAAGGGTAACTGACAAATGAACAAGTCTCAGGAAGGATGCTCTGCCTCAAGCCTCCAGGGGTGAGCAGGCACCTGAAACACGGGAAGGGATCAGGCACACCGCTCTCTAGAGGGAGAGAGTTATAAACAGAAGGGGCAGAAAGCCCGAAAACTCGGGTGGCTTTGAACAGCAAGGAAGCCAAACCAGGGGAGACGGTGGTAAGAAGACGGGACAGGTCCTGTGGCCCGCGTCAGCGCGTCGCACTGCGGGAACGGAGCGTGCGCGAATCTGCAGTTATAAATGACTGCTCCGGCTGCCGCCCGGTGGGGTAAAGAGGCAGAAGCTAAGAGAACATGGGGGATCTCAGCCCAAGCTGGGGGTTACGGACTAGTGGCAGCAGTGCAGACTCAGCTTTGGAACAGGATTTGCTCAAGGACAGAACGCAAAGTGTGGAAAAATCAGAGAAATACAGCGAACTTCCGAGGTTTGGGCCAAAGGAACTAGAAGAACAGAACTGGCATTTACGGACCATGGGAAGACAGGCAGAGGGCAGGTGGCAGAGACAGAACTGGCTTAGGACACCTCATGTTCATGAGGTCTTCCCAAGAAATCGAGGTGTACAAGGCAAGTAGGCAAGTGGAACTCGGGACAGGTTCAATCATGTCAAATGCTGCCAGGGGGGCAGATAAGGGGACAAGGCCTGGAAACTTGATTTGGCAACTGAGGTCAGCATTAAGCCTTAGTCATGGCCCCATTCTAGGGGTTCAAAGGAATGTGAAAGGGGAAAGGATATTAACATGAGTATAAATAGTACTGGGAGATGGACTGCCTAGACATTTTCTATTCAGGAACTCTGCAAAAAGAGATAAACACCTGGGAGGGGGGGGGGATACAAGATCAGCGGAGGAATTACTTTATTAGGAATGAAACTACAACAGGTTTTGCTTACTGGTGGCAGTCACCCAGTACAGACATAAATAATGAAGATGGAGAAGCTCCCTCTTGTAGAGATGAGAGATTGGGGATCACAGCGGACTTCCACCCTTTGGCCCTCAGGACCAAGCTGGGCTTCTCTGAGAAGGGAGACCAGCAGAAAGACGGACCACACTCACAACGACAGACCACATGTCCACCCCACCGAGTCCCGAGACCTATGCCCTTCCTCTTAAAAGGGCCCAAGAAGTGATGAGGAGGACAGAATCTGGAACGGAGTGGACAGAGGAGGCGGGCTGAGAGAAACGGAGGGGCAGGGGCCCCACGCACAAAGGGACAGGAAAATAGAGCAACTTGAATTCCGTTTTATTGCTCACAAGACCACCTACATTCTAAAGACTCGATCTAGTATCAACCCATGGGACCTCTATCAAGAAATGTCCCAAGAGCATCACACTTAGGTCCTACAGTGAAGACACCAAAGACATGGGGAAGGACATCAAGCCTTGGTTCTAAATGTTTGTTTACTTATTTATTTATTTACTTATTTATTGAAGAGAGAGAGTGGGGAGGCAGGATCTAAAGCAGGTCCCAGGTTCTGGCTGTCAGCACAGAGCCCGACGTGGGGCTCGAACTCACAGACCGCGAGATCATGACCTGAGCCGAAGTCGGACACTTAACTGACTGAGCCACCCAGGCGCCCCCTCAAGCCCTTTACTCTTTTAAAGTTTATTTATTTTGAGATCAAGAGAAAGAGAGAGCAAGCGATCGGGTGAGGGTCAGAGAGAAAGGAGGAAAGAATCCCAAGCAGGTTCAGTGCCATCAGTGGGGAGCCCGACGTGGGGCTCAAACTCCTGAACCCAAAGATAATGACGTGAGCCCAAGTCAGGCCCTTAACCCCACTTAGACATCCAGGCACCCCTCAGCCTTTTCAACTCTACTGTTTGCAAGAATAAAATGTAGCTTTGTTTTTCTAACAAAGAATAAATTTAAGTTGTGAATTTTCAGTGAAGTGTATTTACCCTTCCTGTTGCCTGGCTTCTTTCACTTGGGAACGTTGGCTCCTACATCAGGGACACAAGAAAGAAAAGTCTCCAAGGCTGGTGTGTTCCAGAAACCCAAATGTGCAACAGCAATGGGGGGGGGCAAGGACAGAGGGAGACAGAATCCGAAGCAGGCTCCAGGCTCCGAGCTATCGGCACAGAGCCCGACACGGGGCTTGAACTCAGGAACTGTGAGATCATGACCCGAGCTGAAGTTGGAGGCTCAATCGACTGAGCCCCCTGCCCCCAGGTGCCCCTAAGCCACTTTCTTCAGGAGGCAAACTACAAAACCATCTTTCCTGAAGTGGGGACCATCCTTACAACAGCTAGATGTGAACGCTTCTGGGCCAAAGCAGAAGGGAGAAGTGCCCCCCCCAACACGCACCCCCTCCCCGGTCCTCTGAAGACACCTGTTCGACCGTGACACACGATAGTGCTTTCAGATACAGCTACGGAAATAAACTTCCATTCACAGACCATGTGTTCTGATTTTTCATTTTGACTCAAAAGGCATTTTTATTTTACACAGTGATCCATGAATTCATAGAACTTGGGCCCAAGTTTCATTCTACAAACAGAACATCAGGAATCTTTAAGATGTTGATGGAGTCCAGGGGCGCCTGGGTGGCTCAGTTGGTTAGAGATCGACTTTTGGTTTTGGTTCAGGTCATGATCTTGCGGCTCGGGAGTCTGATCCCTGCGTCGGGCTCTGGGCTGACAGTCCAGAAACCTAGAACCTGTCTCTCAGTCTCCCTGACCCTCCCCCAACTGTGCACACGCAACGCTAACGACGATTTTGAAGGAGTCCAAAATTCTTCTCCTTCAAGCGGGGAGAAAAAAGGTTCATGGGAAGTTCTGTAACTACACTTTCAACGTCAGCCCTTCCCGACAAATCGTTGCCAGAAAGGCCCTGTGTCACGTGAACAGGACAGACTGGGGAGAGCCCACCCGGTGGTTCGACAGCAGCATTAAAAATACCAATCTCTACCTGTCGGTGAATAAAACAGATGCACCTGCACCACCATGGGTGCCCAACCAGGAGGCCACCTTTTGACTGCCCCCATCAATCATAAGCTCTGACCGCAAATTTGCCCAAGTTCATACTTCTATTGCACCACCCCCAACCCCGAGGTTCCCTTCCCAAGCCAACATTACCAAGTGAAAGAAGCCAGGCAACAGGAAGGGTAAATACACTTCACCTTCTTTACAGAGGGTTCCAAAGTTACTTCTGTTTCTCCAAGGGGTGGTTTAAAGTCAAGATACAAAAAGCCAAGGTTGAAAAGTCCGGCTGCCGAGGTCTACTTGCGTAGACTAATGGCTAATCCAGGCTGGTGGATCATTTCCTCATCTGCACAATGGCCTGTTCTGAAGACTAGATCCGTGAAATACAGACGAAGTGCTCGAACGAGAACAGGGCGATGGGCCGGTAGCGATCAGCCATCATGACCGCGGTTCCCTTAAATCTGCTCAAGGTTCTCTGGCTGGCCAGAGGGCTTGCTGGATCCCAGATGACATTTATAGGAAGCAAATGAAACTCAAATACAGCTAATAGCTCCCCTCTCTTACTGTGTAATTATCTGTACTCATTTGTGCAGCATGTTATTATTTAAATGTCCCTAATTTCAGCCCCAGCAGGCCAAGGGCCCTCAAAGAGTGGCCGAGGCCCCAGCCTCTGCCAGCCCTTCCCCATGCTTTTGTCAATTTATGGCAGCCAGAAGAAGTGACATTATCTACAGCAGGAAGCAGGCAGAAGGCTCTCACGATCAGCAAAAATCGAGTACCACCCCTCCATGCCCAGTGACAACCAACACGCCATGATGAGGGCTCCAATTCCTACACAGATGATCCGCGAGGCTGTTCAAGACTCATGTTCACGCCCTTACCTTCTAATAGGACCAGAAGAAAAAAGAAAAAGAAAACCCAAACAAAAACAAAAGGGGAAAAAAACATTTCCGGTTACCTTAGAATAGCGTAAGTAAGATTGATGGCAAACCTGGATTTGAGAACATAAAACAGGAGTCTCCCTGCGATCCTGTGTCTGCTTGGGTTATTCCTGCTACACTAGCCCCACAGGAACGGGACAGAATAGGAGCTGCTGGTTCCGTGTGTCTGCGTGTTAACGGACGCCGACCCCCACGCACCTCACACGGGAGGGCAAGGACGGAGATGCGGGCTCATCGGTCCAGCGCGCCAGGTGTCAGGGGGAGGGAGGTCCGTCCGTTCTCCAATTAGAGAGAGGTACATCAACCTATTCTATTTGTGAACGCAAAGTATTACCGGAAAATGGAATCTCCCCCAGGAACTCCGGGGAGACCAATAACCCAGAAGCATCCCTGAAAAACGATCCAATGAAAAACGGAAAGTGTTTTCAATACCCCTGTTGCAAAGATACGCCATCATTTTCATCCCTCCTGTCTTCTGAAAGAAGCACTAGGCTCGAAGTGCCGTGGCTGGAGTTGCGATTCTAATTCTGCTACTGCGCTGCACACAGCCCTGTCACCTTAGAAAAGTCACATACAGCACTCGCACAGCCCCACAGGACATTTCAGTCAGCTTACAGATGACAACACCAGGGGTCTCCGACAGGTTACTACCCAAGGCCCCCAAGCAGCAAAGCATGAAAACAGGGGGAGGGAGCCACTGGGGCAGCAGTTAACCCTCCCCCTAAATCTGGACATACCCACCCCCCCAGCCCCCAAATTTGAGGACAGGTACCCGCTCTGACCCTCGTCTGGTCACTTTCCTTCCCCATGTCCTAACAAGGGCTCTGTGCTGGGCAACTTCAAAACCCTACCACCCGACAAATTTCGCTGACAACCAACACTGGGCCCATGGATTTCCATTTTTACAGAAGAAGCTCAAAGGTTGGTGACTAACCAACACGAAACAAAAACCAACATGCACCTTGCAGGGCTGAGAAAACCACTCTCCCCCAGTAATCTATTTTCATTTGCCCCCAGTGCAGAAGCTGAGACAGTGATGCACGGCCAAAGACAAGGACATCATCCCACCGCGTGGAGGACCAGGGGAGCGTGAAGTCTCCATTCGCACCGGGGACACGCTCACAGGCACACACACGTCTGCGCAGGCCCCGAGAACACGGCCTGCATCATCCTACCTCCAACCTCAGCTGCCAAAAAAGTCTGGGATGCTCTCCACACTTCCTGCTCCCTAGGAGAGCACGTCTCAGGTTCGGGGACCCACAGGGAAGGAGCTGGTCTCCCCAACTCTCCAGGAGCCCCTCCTCCCCCAAAGAGAAAGCACTTCAACTCGTTAGCTGCCTCTGAGAAAATTATTCTTGAAACATGGAGTCCTGTTTACTCAGAACGGCCCTGGAAATCCAATAGACAGAACAACAAAAATGTGGACTCAGACCATCGGCTCCACCAACATCAACAAGAACCAGAACTAGGCCTGTTCACAGCAATTCCACCACTGAAAGAGAGAAGCCTTGGGATCTCAGTGCTTAAAAATACACAAGAAAACAACACGTCGGTCTTGATCAGCATGAAATATCAAAAAAAAACCCTTTTCTTTTCTTGAACGAATTCTTGTACCAGTTCCATAAAGTCTTCAATGATCCCAAGAGACCATTCTTTGCCACTTTTCTTGGAAATCCTTCCTGAGCACCGTCAAGCCCCTGACAAGGCCAGTAAAAACGAGAGCTACGTGTGGGCAGCTAGCTGGCAGGTCCGGTTTCCTCTGAAAAGAGCAAAAGGTAAAGGCCTTCGCCTAAATTTTACCTTCATTTACGCCTGGACACCCCGCTAACTTGTCTGAAAAGCTCATGTTCCTCCATTGGGGTGGTTTTGGTTAAGAGATTCCAAAACCACGAAGGCATTTCCCCTCCTAAACAGCAGAGCGAGAGGTTGGCTGATCACAACAGTAAGATCTATGCCCCCAGCTGCTAGCGCTCGACTGTGACTCCAGGACACAAGGATGTTCTCCCCGTCACCCCCCTCCACCCCCTACCCCGATCACAAACGTACATCAAAACACTACATTCGCTGTGAAGCAGTGACAACATGAGCCATCACATCGCACGTGCGTCCAGATTCTGTAGTTGTGACACCAGATTCTACAACGTCCCTTCTGTGTAGGGGAAAGGTTCAAAAACAGGAGACGGAGGGGCAGGCCCTCCCATGCACGTTGGCTCAGGCTTCAGGCGCTTCCGGTTTCAAGTCACCCGGCACTAGCAGGAGGGCCAGACCCGAGGTCTGAGGACCCCGCCGTGGCTCCGTCCAGGTTCCGCCTGTGAGCACGGTTCCAACAAGAGGCTCACAGGCAATCCACCTTGCAACTCAGCCGAACGGACAGAAACCAGGGGCCCCGAGTGAATCGGTCACTCTGCATGCTGCCAAGTACAGCCCCCCCACCCCCGCCATGCGCCTCTATTACCCCGTGACCAGAGCCAGGACTCCAAAACCGGACAATCCCCTCTTTCCTCATCTGCTTGCTCCCAGCAGGGAACACACCAGAACACGGTCCACTCGTTCACCTCTCTCGCTAATTCTCAAGGACGAACAAAGTTCAAGAGACACTGGAAGGTCGCCACGGCCACATCCCCTGAAAGGAAACCCAGGCTGTGACCGGACGCTCGGTCACGACCACCCGGGGGTTCCAACTCCGCCGTGCTAGCCTAACCCTTCCCAAGAGCCCTCAGAATTAACTCGGGTAAGAGCACGTTTCCCTCCAGGCTTCAAGGATCCATCTGATAATCACACAGGAGCACGTGCACACGCACGGGCATTCTTGGCCACTGCACACCAGCCGCCACCTAACGGCCTGATCACCAAGGAAACGGGTGCGGAGGGGGCGGAGGAGCCGGAGAGCAGGAAGGGCAGTATGCAAGGTGCCTCCCCGCACCTTCCTACGCCATCAGGGGAGGAGTTCATAGGAGAGCCTAGGACTGTCCTTAGCTGTGGCCATCAGCACTTCCAACCTCACAAACCTCGCTGGTTCCCTAAGGCAATCCGGGGAGAAGAACAGCCCCACGTCGAAGCAACACAGAAATGCAGAGAGCCACAGAAACACCTGTTAAGACAGACTCTACATTCAACCCAGGACTAGCAGAAATCAGATCACAGCCCATATGGGATCTACAGGGAACAGACTAAGGCACCCTGCAATTAGATTACACAGCATAGAAAGGAGCATTTTTAAAAATGAACCTGTAAACCCAGTAGGATGTCCAAAACAACTTCAGCGAGGGGCCCATCCCCCGCGAAAGCACCAGCTGCCCAAAACCACATCATCCACTTCTAGAAACAAGGCCGTACCCGAAGCCATCGTCCGAGTCCGACAAGAGAGTCGACTCACCATTCACGGTCTTCAGGCTCCCAGCAAGGCCTTCCCCGTGCTGCCTCTTCTGGGCGTTCTTGAACTCCTTGAGGGACAGATAGAGGACTTTCCGCACCACCCTTTCTTCTGACCATGGAATCCCATCACTGTCATCCTGCAGAACAGAAAAGGGAGAACGGAAGTCACTTACAACAAAAAACAAGTAAACAGCGGGAGCGAAAACAAACGCTGGGAAACATCCCAAAGTATCAGAGGGAGATGCACTTCCGGCGGCGGGGGGGGGGGCGGCACGGGCACAGGCACCTCATGCAGTGGTCGGTAAGGGTTCCTTCAGCACTGCCTTCCTGACGTCTTGACAGTCCCAGACTGTAAGACAGAGTGGAAGGGAGACCACCGCTCACCGTCTTGACAAACCCTACGCCCACGTACCCTCAGTGACCAGTTAACACTCAAGTTTTATATTTCTGGCAAAACTGAAAAAGAGGGGGTTGGTGCCCCCAAAAGCAGAGGTGTAATGAACCGCTGTGCTGGAGTTTCCCAGAGTAACTCCAGGGTGTGTGCTGCCTCCCAGACGTGCAGCACAATTCTAGAAACTGCTGCTGGCACGGCGGGGGCGGGGTGGGGGGTGGGGGCCTGCCTATAAAGAATTTACAGTTTGGTCAGAAGAAACGAACTTGGATCTGTACTGTCCTCTTAAGGAAATGAGCCCTAAATGAGAGCGAAAGACCCCAGCAGAAAAGGGCAGTGGGTCCTGGTGGAGTGGAGAACTGGGAGGTGGGGGTAAGAGGTTTGGGAAGGAGGACACGTAAAGAAAACAAAAGAAGAAGAAATAGGCACAGGTTAATAACAGGTCTTGAAGGTCTCATTAGCACGGCTCCCTTATGTCTGTGGTAAGGAACTGAGCAAATGAAGGCCAGGCTGGGCAGGTGGGGGTGGGGAAGGAAAGTCCCAAGAACTAGCAGCCAGGCCAGCGACCATCCCAGCTGCTCGGGCAGTGGCCGCAGAAAGAGGATGATCCAGAAGGGCCAAGAGGAGGAGGGGAGGGAGCCGACCAGCACCGAGACCAGGAGCTACCTTTGGAAACGGGGATGGTGGGCACCAGGAAGAAGTGGAGGCAATGGTCGTAGGGAACCAGCAAGAAGGTCTGTAAGGCTTAAAGCGCAGATTCCCACAGCTAAGGACAGTCACAGACGCTCTCCTACGGATACCTGCCTACTGTGTGCTGGTGGACAAAGTCCTTACGTTCACATACTTGCTTTGAGACGCAAGCATCTGAGAATAGTTCAACTTAGAGAAAGAAGGATCTGAGCTTCTCAGAGATTTTGGCCCTTAGAGAATAAGAAAAAGAGTTAATGCCATGGGCAAATGCAGGAAGGGGGATATTGACTATTTCAGGTTCCTTTTGCTCAAACAGAAGGCCTCAAGAGTCAGGCCAGTGTTGGGGCGCCTGGGTGGCTCAGGTCATGCTCTCATGTTTGTGGGTTCGAGCCCCGCATTAGGCTCTATGCTGACAGCTAGCTCACAGCCTGGAGCCTGCTTCAGATTCTGTATCTCCCTCTCTCTCCCTCTCTCTCTCTCCCTCTCTCTCTCTCTCTGACCCTCCTCTGCTCACACTGTCTCTCAGTCTCTCAAAAATAAATTAAAAACTAAATTTAAAGGAAAAAAAAAAAAAGGCCAGCGCCAGCGCTGTTGACCTGCATGTCCGACAGAACTGGTTTTTCCTCCCGTAGAAGCTCCCTGGAACTAGTTAAGGGAGCCAGAGGACCCGAGGTCTCTTCCAGCTCTTAAACTCAATTCTGCGTCAACACAAACTACATCTTAGAAATCCAACCACACGGAGACTCTAAGCCCTAAAGCTGCACTCCGGTTAAGCTTCCGGGATTTTCCCAGAATGAGAGCCAGCCTCCATCCCCCATACTGAGGGGGAAGAGGGGCCTGGGAAAGAGGAGCTGGGATTTCCAACTTCCCCACGACGCCCTCCACGCCTGCCCATCTGCCAAGCGGAGATTTCCGGCGGCTCCAGAGGAGGGAGGCACATCCTGTCTTCCTGGCTGTGTTCCCTGAAAGGCAGGAGATGGTTCCTGGACCGACCCAGGGCGGTGGGTCCAAGTTCGAACCCAGAGGCTGAAAGGCTGAAAGAAGCCAGCAAACCGCCTCGGCCGGAGAGAAACTCAAGTCATTTTTCCACAGCTACCCTGTGCAAGGTGCTCTCCACCCGCCAATCACACGGTGAACAAACACGAAAAGGAAGCATCTGACCAGACCCTGTTTGCAAAGCCCACGTCACCAGCCTGAGTCAAAGGCAGAGAGGGGACTGGGCCACACTATGCACCCAAGGCACAAAAGGAGAACTCGCTGTTGCAATTGGGATGATAAAGATCAACTCCTCAAGTTCAAGACAGCAAGGCTGAACTCCCACTGTTTTTCAGCGGCCAGGTAAGGCCGCCTGGCCGAATTCCCTTCACCATGACCAGAGTCCTGGTCTCACTGAACACTGAAGTGACTGTCAACTATTATTTCCTACGTACGCACAGTTCTGTAAATGGTAAAACCCCCAAACAGCTTTCGATGCAAACTGCCCGCCAGGATATACTGCATGGTGCTCAGACTGGTGCCTCCGTTCTGACTTCGGGCCTCAGCACGAGAATTACACCCCTACAACTAATGTCTAATTAAAGCATAAACCATGAGAGATGAAACCGCCCGCAAAGGAGGATGCATTTAAGGTTCACTTACTGACACAAGACGCTTCTTGAAACCTTTATAAAGTGCTTTAACAACAGGAGAAGCAAAACCGTGACCCAGATTACGGGGTTTCAAATTCTAGACATTTAAAAAAAAAAAAAAGGCAAACTTTTTTCCCCCCCTTTGGAAGCTCAATAGTTTGTTTCTAGAATGGACAGTGCCGGTCCCGCCTGGTCCCCTCCTTCGAGGTCGATTCAAGACACAAAAAGGCAATAAGGAATCTTGTCCAGTTTCCAAAAGCTCAATGCGGAGGTAAAAATTCAGAAATGAAAACAGAGGCCGCTTGTGACAGGTGCGGGGTCCTGAGGAGCCCCCTACACCAAGAGGGCTGGCACTTCCCGGGGGCCTGTCAGACATGACACGGAAAGCGCAGGTGTACCTTCCACCCAAGGAGGAGGCCAAAGGGGCCGGATGCCCAGGCCATGGGTCCCGGAAGGTCCGAAAGAAGGTCCCTCGGGGCCAAGACACAGTCTGCCTCGGCCTGAAGGGTCACTCAGAACGGTCCAGCTCGGCCCCAACAGGAGCACCATCAACGCCTCTCTAAGAGTTTATGGCTTTTTCTTTTCCCCTCTTCAACAGCGGTCTCCTCTGACCGGCCATTTAAACAGTGCCGGCATGGGGTCAGGAAATCTGTTCACCGCCGACACCCCAAGCACCCAGGACAAGCCTGACGGAGCTCAATAAGTATCTCTGGAAACGTCAAACTCAAATCCAGTGCAAGCTGGCCCTTCCCACTACGTTTACCCACACGTGGCCAGCCTGTCCCCACCCTTATGAACATCCAGGACATTTTAAGCGGAGTGCATGAAATCCCTGCAGTTTTCTTGATTTAAATTGCAGTTACCCACATAAAACGGTCCCCACAGGCTAATCCAGAAGGGCTGGCTACCTTTCTCGCACTCTCAGCAGCAAGCTCGGCGGCGTACCAGAGACCCCCTACTCAGTTCACCTAGTTCCCCGCAAGGAGAGGGCACCCCCGTCTGGAAATCCACAGGGTCTCATCGGGCCCAACCTAAGGACCCGGTCAGAGTCCCTCGCCTTGAGCCAAACACGAACCAATTCCTTCAACCGAACACCCCAATGCTTACGAGGCCTCTCCAGCTCCCTCTGCACGGGGTCCTGCCTTCCTCTCTCTCATTCAGGACCCTCCCATTCTGCCCCCCCCCCTCGCACCCTCTATGTTCAATCACACATTCCCAATTCACAATCTGCAAATCGGCGGATACTCCACTCAAGCCTCCGTGTTCACAATTCCGAATAATCCCGTCTGACCTTCCCTAGGCCCCTTCAGGCCACGTGGCTCTCTCTGCTCAGCAGATGGACTCACGTAAGGTTGGACTACACGGCACTGAACAGAGAGGGGTCCTTTCCTGGGTGCCTTCGGGATGCTCCCCTAGCACCAAGTCCCCTGTCCCTTCTGGTTTACTGGTCAGCTTAATAAAGGAGGACAGAGAGAGGCTGCAGCCACTGACAGGAAGCCCCAGCTTTATTCTGATACCAATTCAGTCTCCCAGAGGGTGTCAAGTTCTTTTTTCCAGTTTTTTTTTTTTTTATTTTGAGAGAGAGAGAGCACGTGCGCACACGCAAGCGAGCGCACACGCAGAGAAAGAGAGGGAGAGAGAGAATCCCCAGAAAGCTCCACACTGCCAGCATGACGCCCCATGTGGGGCTCAAACTCACAAACAGAGATCATGACCTGAGCCGAAACCAAGAGTCCACACGTAACCCACCGGGCCACCCAGGCGCCTCCAGAGTGGGTCAGTTCTTATTATGAATTTCCTTAAAGGTTGTTTTAAGATCTCGCCATTGGGGCGTCAGTAAAACCTGAGTTTCTACATTTCATCCAATTATCGGGGAAGCTCAATTCAAGCCCCAAAACAACCAGACAGCTTCCCGCCTTCGCCCATTCCCATCCCCTGATCTCTTAGCCCGTATTTCCCCAACTGCAACACAAACACGTTGCAAATACTGCCATAAATGAGACTATCTAGGTCTCCTGACCCGATTTTAAGAAGAAGAAAATAAAACAAAGAAATCACAAGGATCGAGATTCACTATCCCAGTTTGACTGCTAAAAAAATAAAAATAAAATTAAAATCACTTTCTTCAGCAAATGGGAAATTGAGTATTAAGGTTCTAAAAAGCAAAAGTGAAAATAAGATGTAAAAGTGACAGGGGTTTCTTTTCATTTGAAAAATATTTGCCATTCTTTGAAATAACTGGAGAATCGCTTATCAAAAACGGCAGCTGATCAGGAACTAAACTTGACTGCTTATGGTCATCATCTCTTTTATTTAAAAAGTAAAAAATAAAAACAGCACAGAGTAACCCGGAACTGCTGCAAGTCCTGGAACAGACCGCAGTGCCAGGGAGCAGCAGCCTAGCGCGGAAAGACACGACACTCGGGTGTGGAAAAGGGAGCAACCGCAAAAATTGTTTAACTATTTTTTTCTTTAAGAGCTCAGTTTCAAGGTCTTGCCCAAGGTCACACAGCAGGAGAGAAACCAGAGCGGCCACGTGTGGTCACCTGGTCCTCGCTAACAGGACAGATGCCCAAAGCCAAGTTTCAAACCTCAGTAATTTATTCTCAAGGAGAAAGTGTCAAACATGTAACTCCCAGCAACTCCTAATTGATAGTAAAATTAAAATTACTCATTTCAAGAGGTGAATGTAAATATTACATGGGGAAATAAACAATCCAGGAGCAGCAGCACCGGCTGGAGGTTCGTCGAAGAACAGGAAAGGGAGGAATTTTTGCTTACGGGTCTCTACCACTCCCTCAGCTCCAAGGTCATCTCTCAAGGAATCCTGATGCAATCCGTCCAGGTCTCACTAGTTGTTATGGTTTTAAAATCAGACCATCTTGATTTAGGAGCGGGAAAATGAGAGTGGAAATGCACGGTAAGAGGGAAACATTTCAGGCTTTTAAAAAACCTCTTCTAACCATTACAATTATTTAGAAAACGAAATAGGGCCCACCCAATGGAAGACAGGAAGATTTCCTATCACTTGTGAGCAAACTGCCTACGAGACTCAAGCAACACAGGTAGATCGATCGAGAAATTTACCGTCCCAACCCAGGACATCAATAAGGATACAGGAAGAGCTGGTGGAAACTGGGGCACAGGTCAACCAGCCAATTACGCTAGGCCCCTTCCAGCAGATAGGAACCCATTAAGAAGTAAGGTCTAACACCAGAGATCATTTTTAACCACATCACCAAATAAAAATAAAGCCAACATCCAAGATACACTAGGAAAGCAGGGTGATACACACCTGTGTTTTAAATTGAAATCCAGAACCACCCACCAATGTTTTAAATACAGGCCCCGTTAAAGAGGGCATTACACTCCTGCTTCCACAGGGAGGGGGCACGGGAAGTCAACTCTTCTTGGTTAGTAGAGTGGGGGAGGGGCGGCAGATTGAGAGGGAAGAGAACTTCCGGACTCACAGGTGAGAAGACCTTCTACCACGAAAGTCCTGCATTGTAGCTTAGACAAGCGAAGCCCAACAGTTTGTGGTTGGATTCCAGGAGCTACTGGAGGAGTCAGCTGCCGCCACCATCTCCTGGTACATATCCCAGCCCTATCCACCTCGTCCAGGCTCTGCCAAAGGAAGACTTGGCGGAGTTTCCAGCCCTTTTTAAATGAAAACGAAGTGATGGGGCCCCTGGGTGGGTCAGTGACTCTGAGGTTCTCAAGGTTCCGGAATAGAGCCCTACCCTGGGCTCTGGGCAGAGAACACCGAGCCTGCTGGAGATATCTCCCTCATCTCTCTGCTCCTTCCTTGCTCACGTTCTCTCTCTCTCTCAAAATAAGTAAACATTAAATTAAAAAGATAAATAAAAGAGGCAACTGGGTTGCTCAGTCTGTTAAGCGTCTGACTTCGGCTCAGCTCGTGACCTTACGGTTCAGGAGTTCAGGCCCCAGATCAGGCGGTCTGCTGTTGGCAGAGAGCCTGCTTTGGATCCTGACACTCCCCCTCCCCCCGCCCCGCCCCACCTCGCTCAAACTCTCCTAGAAATAAACATTAAAATATAAATAATCAAAAATGAAAATGCAGTGCAATGCCCAATTCCAATGCTCAACCCTCCCCTAGGTTGTATTAACAAGAACTCAACAGTTCACGGAGAGGAAAATTGGCGGGGGGGCGGGGGGGAAGAGAGAGGATCCTGACAGGTGCTCAGAGCCAAACAGTAAGTGAGGCTGGTGAGGGAGGGGAGGAGGAGGAAGAACTGATAGTGCTTTCTTTCCTCTCTCTCCAGGGGAAATGACTAGAAACCCCTCCGTGACAGGTAACTTCTCCGAAGCAGCTCTGTATATACCTACTGGGAAGTCATCGACTTCATCCGATTCTGTTGCTGTCTGAAAGGCCAACCTCTTCTATCAGGTTTGGGAAGACAACAATGAAAGTCCCTTTTGGGGGGGGGGGGGGGCAGGGGGGCGGGGGGGGAGCTGATCCTCAGCACTGATTCAACATAAACAAGGATTTATGAAACCAAAAATAAAACACTGGAGAAAAATGTGAGCAGTTTACCAGGCTAAAACTACGATTTCTTCCCCCTTTTAACAAACAGATCGTGTTTTCTCCACTACAAGACTCTCCCAAATCCACTTGATGCCAATCCACTTTTCTCCCCCCACAATTCCATGAACTAGATCGACTGTCAATACTCAAGACAGCAGCGAAAAATTAGGGAAGATTCACTTCTAGAAAGACAAGTGGCCAGGAAACCACGGACTTCCCGAACTCTGTTCTGCCTCGCCTTTAAATTAAAAGCACTTCCAGCAGCAAATTTTCTCAGAGAGACGCGCTTCCTGGGATAAAGAAAACAGCCTAAAAATGCTTATGCAGGGAAGAGTTTCACTTCTTCCAAAGTCCCATTAAATAATGTGTACTTATCTTTGATTACCGCCTATTTAAAAAAAAAAAAAAGCCACAGCTGAAATTGGATTAAGAACTTCTGCTCAAAACGATTTATTGCATAACACAACTCTGACAGCCTGATTCTCCGGCCACCAACTGAGCCTTTATAAAAATCTGCTGGGTAGCTGCCAAGTCAGCTCTTTTGCGTCTGAGCATGTCAGACATTGATGTTGTCAAGGCAGCGGCAGCAGCACGAGGCTGCGACGTCCCCACGGTCATGGTGAAATGGCGCACAGGGCCAGCTACGCAGGGTTCCGCCTTCCCACAGCTCTTGCTCTGACAGTCTGGGGTCTGAACACCATCAAAAAGCCCCAAGCCCTACGGTCGGATTACCTCCAAGAATCCAGCAGAAACCTGGGCTGACCATCTACTTTCAGGATAGAGAATGGGGAAAGAAAAAAGAAAATCAAGCTACAAATGAATCCTTGACCGGGATGAATCTTTCCAAAGACCCGTCGGAAGGATGGAATGACTCGCCGTCAGCAGCGGGGACAGGGACTCTACGAGGAGTGAGTTTTTAACAAGCAGGAGGAATTCTAACGAATTTGGATCTTTTCGTCATTAAAGCCTTTCTATCTGAAGAATACACACACACACACACACACACACACACCCCAAATGGCATATTCTAAGCCTGCACTAACCAAGGGAGTAGTCCCCGGTTACATGTGACTATTTACAATTCATTAAAAATGAAGTTCCAGGGGCGCCTGGTGGCTCAGTTGGTTAAGCGCCCGACTTCAGCTCACGTCATGATCTCGCAGTTCATGGGTTCGAGCCCTGCGTCAGGCTCTGTGCTGACAGCTCAGAGCCTGGCGCCTGCTCAGATTCTGTGTCTCCCTCTCTCTCTGCCCCTTCCCTACTCATGCTCCGTTTCTCTGTCTCAATAATAAACAAACATTAAAAAAAAAAAAAGCAAAAAAAACAAAGTTCCAAGTTGCACTGGACACATTTCAAGTGCTCCAGAGCCACGTGTCGCCCCAGAAACGAACACAGCTACAGAAGATTCCCGTCATCACAGGAAATTCTAGAGCATACATTTGCATGTAACCAGAGGGGTTTCAAGGACTACATGCTACTTGCTACTATATTTCCATATTGTCCAGGAGATTCCTCAAAATAGGTACCTTTATGCTCGGCTTAGCAGGAAAATTCTGGAATATTAAATACTTTGCACAAGAATTCAAGTCTCAAGTAGGGGAGACCGATCTGAATTGCAGATATCCGCCCATACACACAGCTCTGGGACCTCCCTGCTAGAGCGGCCTTGCAGGTTTGCAGGGAACGTGCAAGAAATTCTGAGAGGGACGGGTGAGATTTTTCAGTCTGCAAGTGAGCCCGCAAGATGTACCATGTTAGCACTTTCTTCCAATCATTTTCTAAGCAATCTTCTCCAGAACAAATCCTCCAGGATTAAGACCAGACAAGGGGTGCCGGGGTGGCTCAGTTGGTTGAGCCTCTGACTTCAGCTCAGGTCATGATCTAACAGTTCGAGCCCCCCGTCGGGCTCTGACAGCTAGCTCAGAGCCTGGAGCCTGCTTTGGATTCTATGTCTCTTTCTCTCTCTGCCCCTCCCCTGTTCACACTCTGTCTCTCAAAATTAAATAAGTATTAAAAAAAAAAAAGACCAGACAAAAGCCCCGTCTTCCACCAGTTTCCAAGCACCAACATAGTGACGCAAACCTGTTGGGGTAGATTCCTGCCCATCCCCCACCAGGACCAGTCAAGGGTTATGGGTCTTTGAGCCACAGTGAGGGGGGTGGGACAATTTTTACCCTTTCTGTTTCTTCCTCGAAGCCCTAGGACAGGGTTGGGGTCACTTCAGGAGTTCGATCAACACCTGATGAGTTTACTGGCCTTTCCAGGCCAGCAGTGCCCCCATCCAGCAAGTAAGTGTAAGTGCACATGCATGTCCAGGGGACGGATGGACGGGGCATTCTACCTCATATATGCCAGTAGGTTGATTTGGGGCCATTTTATGCACACCTTGCAAATTTATAAAAACCTTTTCGAAGCATCCAATTATTTTCAAACAGTTCAAATAAACCCTTCAAATGAACATGTAAATGGACCGACCCTGTGCCACATTTGTTCTAATACCAACTGCCCCCCCCTTTTTTTTAAATGTTTATTTTTGAGACAGGGAGAGAAATTGAGCGTGAGCAGGCACGGGGCAGAGAGAGGGACACACAGAATCCGAAGTAGGCTCCAGGCTCCGAGCTGTCAGCACAGAGCCCGACGTGGGGCCTGAACCCACAAACCGAAATATCATGACCCGAACCAAAGTCAGATCCTCAACCGACTGAGGCACCCGGGCGCCCCTGCCCCCTTTTCTCAAAGCACCCAGCCCTCTTCAGACAGAGGGAGCACCCCGGAATTGCTCGGTGCCGGGTCATTACAGGCACGGGTCTCCAGAGACTATGCCCAGGTCTGTTCCCCCCCTTCAGCACCTCCACTAACCGTAAGTGGACACCCCTATGTGGCAGGCCATGAGCTCCGTGTTTCCTGCACATCTTCTCTCCTTTTCCAAAGTACTCTTAGCACACAAACATTCCTAAGTGCAATACCTCGGGCACAGAGGTGTTAAAAAAAGATCCCATCCCGATTAGTCAGTGTGACCCCAGAGTACCTGCGAGGTGCCCCCTCACCTCTGTGTTCCTGACACGTGGCATTGGGTCTCACACACACTGTGTATTCAAAACCATCTGGGGGTGCCTGTGCGGCTCAGGTGGCTGAGCATCCAACTTTGGCTCATGTCACCATCTCCCAGTTCAGGAGTTCAAGCCCCGCATCAGGCTCGCTGCTGTCAGCGCAGAGCCCACTTCCGATCCTCGGTTACCCCCCCTCTTTGCCTCTCCCCTGGTCACGCCCGCTCCCCCCAAAGAAATAAAAAAATCAATGAATGCTAAAAGCACACACACGTTTCCTATGAGGGAGCACTTATAACCAGATGGAAAGTGTAAAGAAAATAGAAGGCTTGAGGGAAGGGAGAGACCCTGATTCCAATTCTAGAACTCCGTTTCCTCATGTGCAAATCAAATGACCCAGGAGAGGGACTGCCAACTTGAGCATCCGCGAGAAGCCACCACAAGGCGTGACAGACCCCCACGTTGTGGGGCCCGCCGCCACTTCCTCCAGGTAATGCTGGGGCTGCCGGCCTGCGGACCACACACTTGGAGACTCGCAGGTGTGATGGATGGGGCTTCCCCCCCAGCCAGCGCGAACTGTTCCCAGCGCCATGAAATGCACGGGAATTGCCCCGCCTAATGCAAACTTTCTAACAGCCCCCGGATTCTCCCCTAGCTTTCCTGCTTCCTCTCCCGGACCTCCCACTAGATTTCATCTCCCCTTCCAGGTCTATAATGATCTTAACACACATGATGACTTCTTAACGCTCTCCTCCCTTCCCTCTCCCCACCCCCACTTCCCTGTGGGATTCCACCTGGATTATCCCTCCTGCCGCCCTCCTGGCTGCCCAGGGTTTGGACTGGGATGCCTCTTCTTTCTCATTATTCACGTTCAGTCTCTAAATCCAGGTGCACTGCGATGGGTACTTTCGGTCCTCGGATACAGATTAAAACAACGTTCTCATCCCCCCTCCTGCAGAGGGGGCCTTCTAAAATGAGGGCCACCAACCAACCCCTAGTGCCACCATCACCACGCCTCCCCCCACACACACACACAATTTCTCTAAAAACACAGCTACAGAAGTTACTCACTAAAAACCAACAATCCAGGTCACTTCCTTCCGCTACACGAAAGCCTCCAATGGCTATGATGGGGACATCTCCGGATATCTTAGGAGGGCCTGTCTACAAAATTCCCCTCTAATCAAGGCACCTTCCCTTCTAATCTGTAATTTCCTCACACCCCTCAACACCGCCGACAAGGCTCATCTTGCATCCTCACCTCTAAACCAATACCAGGAACCAGAGGACTGGCGTTTACGGACGCAACAAATTCATCAGGACTTCAGTAATTCCACAGAAATCAAGGCCAGATTTCTGAACGTGCCAGTGAAGTTCAGTCTCCACTCTCTTTTTCATATTAATAGTTTCGTACCAAGAAACGCAGTCAGTTAGGCTCAGGAGTCCATGAGACACGATTCGCCACCTACGGCTGGTTCAGTAGCTCCCCCCGCGGCTCTTGGTTTTATATCGCATGGAATGTAGGATTCTAGGTTACCAGGGCCCTTCGTACAAGATAAGTGTTTGCAGCGTGACAGATTTCCTACAAGCTCATCTGCTCCTAGTCCAATGATGAGACTGAACTCTATCACTATCTCATACTGGTTTGCAAACAATCATTTCTGCCACCTCAACAAAACCGAAAACTTTCCACTGGGTCCTACAGTCAAGCCAGGTTTTTGTGGGGTTTTTTAAATTTCTTTAATGTTTATTTTTTAAGAGAGAGAGAAACAGAGTGTGAGCGCGGGTCAGGGGCAGAGAGAGGGGGAGACAGAATCCGAAGCAGGCTCCAGGCTCTGAGCTAGCGGTCAGCACAGAGCCTGATGCGGGGCTCGAACCCATGAATCGCGAGATCATGACCTGAGTCAAAGTCAGAGGTTCACCAACTGAGCCACCCAGGCGCCCCTCCAATCGCATTTTGAATCAAAGCTGTTAGTGAAAGCAAATATGGCTATCTGGAAGCAAAGCCGTGGTTCTTTCGATGTTGACATTTCACAACGATAAAAGTCAGGTCATAAGCAAAGTGGATGGAAGCAGAGACTTACCATTCACACTTGAGACAGGGTGTGAGAAAGAACAAAGCAGACGCAGGCAGAGGACAAATTCGCTCTAAATGAGAAATCACTGGAAAGTTCTGAGCCAAGAAGGAACCATCTGACTCAGTCCCCACGGGCTGCGCTGTTGAGACAACCCGGGGCAGGTGGGCCGGCTAAGCAGGGAAGCAGGGATGGCCTTGGCACCTGCCCATTGGGGCAGGATGGCACCCCCGCTGCCACGGCTGGTCATGTTCTGGCAACATTTAAAAGGCTGGGCCGACTCAGTGCTTTTCTGGAATGTGTGAGAAAGGGGAGTCAAAGAGGAGCTCCAAAACCTTTCATCTCAGTAAATGGAGGCCCCTGCGGCAGAAAGGAAGGCACTTCTGGGAAAGAGAGCTCTGGGGCAGAGAGAAGGGAGGAACAAGAGTTTCGTTTTTAGGCATCCATGTCGGAGTTACCTAGAACTTTGATTTCTTAACATGAAAATGCCCTCTTCTAGAGGAGAGGTCAGAGTTCAGGCCACGAGTCAGAACTGGAGATCTGAATGTTAACTAGTAGTTTAAGAAATCAAATCAAGCTTCTGGTAGCCTAACGTACCGAAGGGCAGAAAAAACAGGTTACCTATCCATGTAAAGGTCAGGGACATGGTCAAACAACGCGCTGGCTGACCCGGACAAGCGGTTTTATGGATAAGAAGGCGGTTGGAGCCTTAGGAAAAACGATGCTTACAATTTTTTTTAAATTAATGTTTATTTTTCAGAGAGAGTGAGCGAGAGCAAGCGCACAAGTTGGGGGAGGGGCAGACAGAGAGACAGACAAAATCCGAAGCAGGCTCAGGCTCCCTGCGGTCAGCACAGAGCCCAAAGCGGGGCTCTATCCTACAAACCGTGAGATCATGACCTGAGCCGAAGTCGGACATATAACTGACTGAGGCGCCCCAGGGAAAACGATGCTTTAAGACAGAGTGGAAAGGGCGCCCGAGCGGCTCAGTCGGGTAAGCATCCAACTGTTGGTTCCAGCTCAGGTCATGATCTCTCGGTTCCTGGGTTCGAGCCCCCACATGGGGCTCTGCGCTGACAGCTCACTTTGGGGGCCACTCCCTTCAAGCTAATAGGTTTTATGTTTCAAGGCACAAAAGCTTTAGGATCTGCTAAACCTTTTTGTCAGTATTTCAAAGGCTGAATTCTTGATCTTAGAGACTTCCTATAAAAGCAATAAAAAGTGCATGAAGACATTCTGGGTAACTATTGAAATAGTTAATCTGGTTTCCTTAGTGACAGGAGTTTCAGGCATGGTGCCTGCTGGGGATTCTCTCCCTCCTCCTCCCTCTGCCCCTCCCCCACCCGTTCCCTCTCAATACACAAAAATAAATGTAAAATAATAAAAACAAAGACTGAATGAAGGCAGAGGAGGAAGGATGGATGGGAAAAAAGGAAGGGTTCACACACTCAAGGTCACTCTATAAAAATCCATTTGCCACCAGGGCTTTTGTTCACAAGTGACGGCAGCTCAGTAATGCAGCAGCGGTCAACTGGGTGGCGTGGCGGTGCTGGAGGTCCTCGGCTGCTGCTAAGAAACTTCTATTCAGCCATGTCAAGCCCTAAGTAAAAATCAGTTTCCGTCTCCGTCTCTCATGGACACACACACCCTTTAAAAACATCCTTTCTTCTTAGGCTTCACATGCAAATAAGAAAAACATCCACCCCTAGACAGAGGCAGGCGACCCAAGGGACACAGGCCTGAGGCCT
Organism: Mungos mungo; assembly: GCA_004023785.1. NCBI lineage: Eukaryota > Metazoa > Chordata > Mammalia > Carnivora > Herpestidae > Mungos > Mungos mungo. The sequence goes on along the minus strand of PISW01011157.1, from coordinate 16,570 downwards.
GCACTCACAGGACTCAAAACAGGGTCACGAGATGCCCCGCCTGGCGACTCGGGGACTATGCAGTAAAGCTTTCAAGAGGTCACAGAACAAAGATTTGTGTGGAGGAGAGAAGACAACAAGGCACGACCTGTTGTCTCTCCAGTGAATCCAGAAAGTTCCACAGAAGCCCCTTCTGGAAGCCAGCAACCCGGGGACAGAAAAGGACAGAACACTACAAAACCCAAAAATAAAAAACGCCTGTGCCTATCAGACCGTTTCTGTGTTACCCACCCCAGGAGTCACACCCCAACGCCACACCTACGAGGGTTCTCTCTGTACATCCTTCCTTCAGGAGCCTTGATTCTCACCTTAGAAATACTGTTCGCTGGGTTTACCAAAAAACCTGCATTCTTCTCTTGCTAAGGAAAGCTCTCTCCTCTCCATTGCTAAGGGCTTTGGGCATTCAGGTTTTGGGCGGCCATGGGAGTTCATTCAAAGAGAATGCTGGCTGTCAAGCTTGATTGCTCTGGAAAGCCCCTGGGGACCTCGAAAGCACAGACTTCACCCCAGTCTGACTTCGCTGGTCCAGGCTGTCCTGTGTGTGCCCTGGGAGACCCTGAAGAACTCAGAATCACACATCTAGGACTCAGTCCTGGGGCCGTCCATCTTTCATCCACACTCTCCCCCTCGGTACAAAGCGTTCTCCGGGCCTTCATGGCATCTACATTCTCTCAACTCCCGACATCAATCCTGGGATACATTAGAAGCTTAAGTAACTGAAGAGCAAATGAAGTTAAGGAAAAAGAAGAAAAAAAAAAAAAACAAACCTCAAGTAACTAAGGAAACCAGATTAACTATTGAAATAGTTACCGAAAAGTCTCAATTCGCTTTTTATTATTTTTGCAGAAGTTCTCAAAGATCAACAATCTGTCTTCTCTGAAATAGAGACAGAAAGTGTTAGATAATAAAGCTTTTGTTCTTTGAAACATGAAACGTAGGAGCTTGAGGGAACGGAATCAAACAGCCAGAAACTACTCAAAAGCATCCAGAGTTCCCACTGAATGCGAGAAACTGGGTCTGAGTCAGAGACAGTTCGGATTTGCCAGTAATAAATACAAAAATAACATCGCGGTGAAACTATCAGAAACTAGGTTATGACTGGTCTCTGATTTCATTCTATCAGGAGGGAGAGACTCAGATACAGACCATCTCTGACCCAATATCCCATCAGGGGGAACTAGGCTAAATGAAGGTCAATTTACTAGAAGAAAGACGTCTGCGCACGTTCAAGGGCTTCTTCTCCTTTACCTAAAACTCGAGCAGCTGCCAGGTAACCCTAATTCCCAAATTCCCTGAAGGGCGCAGCTGAAGCTTCGAGCCCTCTTCTTGGGCCCCGGGAGCAGGGATGGTCAGGCTTCACTCTGGGAAATCTGCCCACTGTTAACACATAATTCCACTTTTGTTTCCAGAGAGACTGAGTGGCCTGGCGGCTCACGTTTTGTTCCTAACATTCCCCAGTTATCAAGGCAGCTCTCCAAATGACCTCCTCTAACCACACACACACACACACACACACACACACACACACACGAAAATAGATCTTGCCTTCCTACAAGACAGTAACCAATGCACTGGATGCATTTTATCTTTAGGTTGATGAAGAAACACTTGGGGGGGGGGCGGGGAAGTAGCCCTATACACAAACACACATACAAAATTTTTAATGACCAGTTGGAGTTTGACAAACTTTTCAGACCATTTTACAAAAGCCCGGACCTCAAAGAAAACACTTTCCAAGGCTAACATACATGCCCACACAAAGAAACACAGCAGGCGCTCCCCAAGGGCCAAAATAAAATGCTCTCTAGTAATTACCATAAATAGAAAAGGAGCCGGGCTTCCTGAGTCAGAGTACAGAGCACAAGAAAAACCACCAGCAACAAAAACATCATAAACAAAATTACATGGCCAACAATAAACCGGGAGGAAGGCGGAATTGCTTCTCAGCGAGATGCAAAGAAACACATCTGGAAGAAGAGGACGCGTCCATGAGCCTGCAGAGAGGGCTGTGACCGTCGAACATGCTGGCACCTTCCCTAAATACAGAAGCAGAACGCGAAGACACTTCCTTTCCTTTGGTACCAACAGAGGAGTTTCTGAAAAAGCCTACAAATAAACTCTAGTTTAACATCTGAGAGGAGATCTGTTTCTCATTACTCTGGGCATTTATGAATTCCCCTAAATTTGGTACAATTTTCCAATCGATTCCAATCTCTTGCTTGATCGATAGAGAAAATTAGAGATCCTCTCTTAAAAACAGGCCGAGAACCTATCAAATGAGCACGGGAGGCAGATGTCCATCAGATCAACCGTACTAGCTCTCGCTAGTGGTATGAGGCTATCAGCAATCAGACACGTAGTGTAGAAATCATATCCAAAATAGGCTGTGATTAAAGATAAGCAGCACAGAAAATACTAGTGAAGGAAGAGCACAAATATAAGTCTCAACATTTGCCCCTCGCCAGCCTAGGGCCGCCTGGGGGGCTCAGGTGGTTAAGTGTCTGATTCTTGACTTCTGCCCAGGTCATGATCTCACCCACTGGGGAGATGGAGCCCCCCAGAGGGCTCTGCAATGACAGTGCAGGGCCTGCTTGGGGTTCTCGCTCGCTCTCTCTCTCTCTCCTCTCTCTCTCTAAAAAGGCTTGTAAAATCATCCGTCAGTATCCAAAACAAAATCGGAAGGACTTTTTACCAAGCAAATTTAATACAAAATATATCATTAATATTGCGGCCCAGACAAACCAAAATGATCAGCTTGCTTCCTTTGGTTTTTTGTTCACGAGAAAGTTCTCCACACATGTTACTGCAGTTTAAAAAAACAGGCAGTCCTTTTATAATTCCTACTATTTTTGGAGACCCACAGACTTCCTCTTCACAAAGGGCAGGACAGGGCTGTGTGACTGCTGCTCCCTTCTAGAATCAGCCTTTGCCTGGCAAACAGCAGCGACCAAATCTACAGAAAGTTACTCACCGATCCAACGGTTTTAACCAACATCCTTCATTTTCAGGATTTCTTACTTTGCATCCTTGCTACGTACGGTCTGCAAGGGTGTGAACCCATCTCCTGAGTCACCCTTCCAGCGCTCATTCCTCCCAGAATTCTCGTCTTCCGGGTCTTCCCTTAGCACAACATTCACTTCCCGGCTACCACCTTTCCGGCGCAGTCTTCTCAGACCGTCCTACCACACGATCTAAACAACCGCTTCAACTTCACAGCATCGATCACCCAGGAGATCCTCATTTGTCAGAGTATGTGGCCTTCGGCTTTCCAAATTACCGACTGAGCTCCTGCAGCAACGGAGCAAAACTGTGTGCAGCGTTCAGTATGTAGCGACCCTCAAACAGCACGGACGTACGGACATTCGCAGTAAATACAGCACAGGACTGTAAACGGGTTTCCTGTAGGATTTTATTAACATTTTCTTTCCTCTGGCTTACTTTACTGTATGGATACACTATAGAATAACATGGCATACGAAAATACACGTTAATGGACTCGTTTTGTTACCAAGGTTGGTCAGTGGTAAACTATTAGTAATCAAGTTTTGGGGAGGAGCCAAAAATTACACGCAGACTTCCCCCAGGGCAGGGGACTGGTGATCCTAACCCCTGAGTTGCTCAAGGGTCAACTGAACTCAAAACTTAACTTTCCAGTTAAGCATCCGACCTCAGCTCTGGTCATGATCTCATGGCTCATGGGTTCGAGTCCTGCATCAGGCACTCTCTCAGTGTGGAGCCTGCTTCAGATCTCTGTCCCTCTCTCAGCCCCTACCCTGCTGGCTCGCTCTCTCTCTCTCTCTCTCTCTCTCAAAAGTAAACATTTTTAAAATATTGAAGGAAAAAACTTGAATTTCTAGGGTGAAACATTTTTCTTCACCTTAAAGAAATAAATCAGGGTCAAAGAGAGAAGTTAGCTCAAGTAGCTAACAAATTCCAGCGTGAATCCCAATCTCCCCATAAAAATCCTGGAATCTAGGGCCCGATACAAGCTGTGCAATCTTGCGGACTGAAGTCGCCCATCTATGCCCAAACGAATGCCAAACGCATGCTGTCATCCAGCGTGTCTGGCACAAAAAAGGTGCTCAGGGAGGGTCTACCCCTCTGTTAGTGAGGAACAAAGGAAGAACAGAACATCTGGCCTCGCTTTCTCCTGCTGCTGGTAAATTACCATAAACTAGAATCAGAAACGCACACTTATTCGCTTACAGTTCTAGAGGTCCCAAGTTGAAGATCAGTCTCAGCGGGCTGTAAGTGGAGGTGCGGGCAGGTCTGGCTTCTTCTGGGAGTTCTGAGGGGAGCACTCAGTGCCTTGCAGCTCTGTCAGCCTCTGGGGGCTGCCGAAATCCTGTGGCTTGTGGTCCCTTCCCCCTTTTTCAGAGAGCACCCCCACCCCCACCAAGCTCCTGCACATCTCTCCTCCGAGTCGCCTCCCTCTGCTTTTATGAGGATCCTCCCGATGACATTGGGTCCACCTGGATAACCCACGCTAAGACCCCCACCTGAGGATCCTTAACGGGACCACACTGGCAAAGTCCCTTCTACCACTCAGGGAACAGGTTCCACGATTAGGAGTTGAACAGATCGGAGGCCTGCAGGCGGCCTGCCAGAAAGTACATGCTGGAATGTTCACACCTGAGCATGAGCAACCACGGCACGCGAAGCACGACTCGCTGCTGGAGACGCCACACGTCCGCTGCGGGGTGCTGAGCTGGGCAGGGTGCTCCTTGGGGCCGTCTGTGGGGACGTTTCAGGACCATGAGTGGAACAAGGTTTGCCCATTTGTTTCTCCTTTGAGTGCAGATACACAATCAGTTCCGAACAAGTAAGACCACCTGAATAGGCCGACAATAAAGGGTGAGACTCTCGGGCTCCTCAACCACGGTTCCTCAAAGCCTGCGCTCCGTGTTTCCCTAGAAACAGCGAAGGAACGGAGTGTTTCCACTGAAAAGGCTTTTTCCCCCTGCATTGAAATCGTGGCGAGGAGGGCAGTAGTGAACTGGCTGGAGGGTTTTACTATTGTTCTGACTGCTCAATAAAGAGGAACACGGAGCGCCCGGGTGGCTCAGTCAGTGACAGGTCTTGAGCGTTTCGGCTCAGGTCATGATCTGAGGGTTCATGGGATCAAGCCCTGCTTCCGGCTCTGTGCTGACAGTGAGGAGCCTTCTTGGATTCTCCCTCCCTCTGCCCCACCCCTGCTTGCTCTCTCTCAAAAATAAACATTTAAAAAAAAAATGAGGAGCATGTAATGCACATTGGAAGTGGACCACCTAATGTGACTGGGTCTTCCCTTCTAAGTCTGCAAGTGATGGCTAGAATTTTGTTAATTTACCTGTATCAGATGTCATTCTATTTGGGGATAAGAATTTTGTATTTTTTTTATTTTACTATTCAAAAAGAGCCCTTCCTGGATAATGATTTATCTTTTCATAAACAGAAACACCTCCAAGCTACTCTTTTCAAAACTAGCACGAAAGTAGACATTTTAATCAAAAATGTGTTGAAAATTTTCAGATCGGAGGATATGAATGCCTTCCAAGATCTCGACTCTAAGATACATACATGGATAGTGAACACATGAAAATACGGTTGGACAGCAGGAGTCAGGCGGGGACCGCAGCTCAAACCACAATGAGATGCCATTCCGTACCCAGGAGGATGGCTGTCATCAAAAAGACAGACAACAGTAACTGTTGACAAGAACGGGAGGAATTGGCTTCCTGTTACATCGTGAGGGTGATGAGCCCTGGGTGCAGGGGTTTGAAAAACGGTCTGGCTCATTCCTCAAAAGGTTCACGAGAGTCACCGCGTGGCCGGGCAATTCCACTCCTCGGTGCACACCCAGGGCAGGGGAGCCAAGGTCCACGCAAAAGCCTGCACGCGAACGTTCACCGCGGCTTTACTTGTGATGGCCAACGCGTGGAAACGAGTCAGGCGGCCATCAACTGAAGAATGGCTACCATGTGCTGCGGATCCAGGAATGCAAGTGTTGCTGGACGATAAAAAGGAAGGTAGTGATCTAGCTCAGTAACGCTGCCCTCTGCAATTCACCCCTGCGGGGCTGCACGAGGGTAACTCGGAAAAACTTACTCTACTTTGCACATTCAGCAGGTGTTGCCTCCACAGTGAATCTAGACTCCGAAGCACGTGTGCAAAGAAAGGAGAACAGCGGAGCTGCGTGCTACCTTTCAACACGTCTGTTCCCTACACGACACGCAAACTACTTAACGGACACTCAGAACACTTCATGTTCACAGCAGGTGAAGGGGGAGAAAGGAGTGAGCTGGTAAGGATGGGGGGGGAAGGAGACTAAAGATACAGCAGCCTCCCCCGCGCGGCCCCACCGGGCTGCCCACACTGTTCCGCTCATCCGAGAAAATGCACTGAGGCAGGTGTGTGCCTCCTCGGGGCTGCTGCTCTGGGAGTCTACGCCGGAGCCAAGGGAAAACGCTACTCGCCTACAGGGCCGGCGCATGTGTTACTAGGAAACAACGCATGGATGGGGGCCAGTGCGACATGAATGTAGGGGGAGAGAGGAGGATCTAAAGAGAGTTTCTTGTCAACGAGTCCACGGGCTGTGCTTGTGAAAACCCACAGCTCCCAGGGATCCCAGCGAAGCATGGTTGCTCAGATGCACAGCGGCTTTTAATGGGTTCTGTTATGAAGAATTACATGTCCATAAATTAATTCGAGTGTAAGACACAGACAGGATTTCAGGGGGGGGCGGGTGCAGGGGATGAGCTGGCCGTGGAGACAAGGGCTTGAAGGGAAGAAAGGTGCCCGGCCTGGCCTTTAGGGAGCCAGTGGACAGAGCGCCACTCCTACATCGGAGACAAATGGGGGCAAACCACTTACTGGGGGGGGGGGGGGGGGGGAGATAAAAAAAAAGAAAAATCAACACAGACAGACTTCAAA
>PISW01011156.1:0-43048 GCA_004023785.1 Mungos mungo | reverse complement strand
CTTATGGTGCATTAATTATTTTGTGTGAAAATATTTTGAGTGTCTATTATATATCAGATCAGCATTGTGTTAGATATCAAGAATGCAAACAGGCATAATATAGCACTCAAGAAACAAAAGAAGTATGGGAAGAAGACATGTGACCATCATTAAATAAATTAGTATAAGTGCCATGAGAACAAATTTACTAGAATTGAAAAGTAAAGGAAATAGTGGTCTAGTGTCTATTACACTGGGAAGCAGTGCTGATGACAGAAAATATTCCGATGTTGAAAAGAGACAAGTAGGTATTTGCTACTAACTGCTTTGCCCACTAGCATAGCCACTAGCCATATGAGGCTACTGAGCACTTAAAATGTGGCTAGTGTGCCTGATGAAGAGATTTTGAAATTATAATTAAAATTTAAATTTAAAAAGCCATCTTTGTCTAGTAGCTACCATGTTAGGGATCAAATTTCTACAGAACTAGGACATCAATCATATGATTTAGGACATGAACCATATGGATTAGAGGTCATGGCAGTAGATGAGGTTGAAGAAAAACACAAAGGGAAGATCTAAGAAGGTCTTCATTGTAAGACAAGTTAAGCAGAATGAAAACAGAAAATAACTGATCAAATTTATTAAATAATCATGGGGGACAGAGGCAAAGGTAATTTCTCTCAGAGTTTTAGAAGCAGAAACCTGGTTTTATTTGATTAAAGTTAGTGAATAAGTGAAAAAGTAAAAAAAAATTACTAATTTTTTACATTGAGAATAAAGGGAAAGAGAAATATAAGAAGGTAGGGTTGAGGAAACATGAGGATAAGGAATAATTATAAAATAGTGACACTAGAGTTTGTTCACAGTTAATTGGGGCAGAGTCAGAAATATGATTATTTTATAGGCAATAGTTTGTAGAGAATAATCCTAGATCAGAATCCCATTAGATATGGTTGGAAAAGGGGAGCAAGTAATTATCTGAAAGGTGGAGGAGGAAATTTGTTCTGGAAGAAAGAAAGAATGCACGCTAAATAAATTTGTGGATAGCTATTAGGTGAGAAAGTTAATGGAGTTCATGATTTTAGACTGGGTTTTCTCTACAATACAGAAAACACGTGTGCTTAGCAAGAGGGGGTGAACCAGAGTAGCAGGCTAAAGGGGAGCAATAAAGATTCAGATGCTGCCAAGGATGATGGGAGCGGCAATCAATCAGCAACTCTTAGAGAGTCCGAGTACATCACGGGCTTAGCTGAGTTGGGAAACTACAGATCTGTGGTACCACCAGAACACATGGTTGTGTAGGGTGTTTTTTTGTTTTCTGTTTTTTGTTTGTTTGTTTGTTTTTTCCAATCCTTGGCATTCTGGCTACAGAAACTAAAATTAGATATAGCTAAATTTAAGGTTTGATGTTTGATGGCTGCACACAATAGGAGATTTGAATACAGAAGGCGGGAAATGGCAAAATATGATGGAGCATGGGCTGTGTTGTGAAAGGGGAAACTGGAAGCCAGGAGGGTGAAGACAGACTTGCAGAAATGAGAGCCTCAAGAGAATGGATGTTAAAATAAAGTCGAATGACCTAGAATTAAGGATTTGGGAGAATATGAAGGGTAGGAGGTTTTACTTGGCATTGTCTACAGAAAGAATTGCTTATAAATAGTATATTCAGATTACTTAAAATGTAAAGATTATTTAAGATTTTTTTACCACTTTAGAAAGAGAGTGCTATTAGACATACTCTAAAAAGTTCCTAAATTCATACTCTACAATTTTAATTTCTCTTGTACTTAGGTTCTTCCCAATGTAACCAAAATTCCCCCACCCAAGTCATAGAATTAAGCCCAAACCCCACAGAATGACAGAATTGGGTTCCAAATTAGGCCTCAACTTTTCTATTTTGCATTTTCCTCCCACAGCAAATTTGCTTTAAAAGCTCTAAACACACATTGCAATTTTCTTCCATACCAAATATTCTCCTGGTCTATTTATTCCTTAAAGTACCTCAAATTTACTTTTCCTTTATAGAAATTATACTTATTTAATTTTGCCTAAACTCTCACTTTGTAAAATTTCCAAAGGCCACTCAATTTAAAGTTATTCTAAATGCCAACTATTCACCTAGCCTGTAGGACTTACAGACTACCTTGAAGCACAAATTAGCCATAAATGAGGAAACGTCAAATAGTTTTTTAGTTGTTTGTAGACTATTTGAGGGTTAGTATCATCGCTTGTGACTAAAGTTTTTAAATTTTGAGCTATCAGTAAAGATCTGGGACAAAATTAAAATACAAATTGATCAACTGTGGTTTATAGAAGTGGTAATTTTAATCTTTTCAGAACAGTTAAAATGTTTGAATTTCCCATGAAAAAATAAAAGTCTATTACATCCTTGTATAAAATACGGTATTTGGCACTATTTGTTCTGGAAAGTGTTATGAGCTGAAAAAAAATGATCTTTTACTTTTTCTATTCTCTTTATTAATAATCTACCTATAAACTGAAAATACTAGATCCTTTGTGCCAAAAGACACATTGTTTTTATATTATTCATATGAACATAGCTGCCTCTCCTTGTCAAGAGTGATGAGAATGCAAACAATTACAAACTAAGACCAACCAGATACTTTTAACAAGAAAGAGACACAAATTGCAAATGAATAAACACCACTGACAACAACTCAGACTAATTGCAAAGAATATAAAACATGATTGAAGTACAAAATCTATATATGACAACAACAAATTATAACAGAAGCCCAGATATAAAAAAATATTAATAAATGATTATATGTTCACATGTGGTAAAATCAGTCAACGCTATGATGAAAAGCCCAAGCCAGGTTTTGAAAATGAGAAATCCAATTTAAATTTTCTCCACTTTTTATTTATGATAAAAATCAACAGAACATAACATACACTGAAGTTTGGGTTGCATATTTTTACTACAAAAATTTATATTTTCTATCAAATAATGAAAAATTTGTCCTTTTCTAAGTAACTCAACTCCTTTTCATTGTTGAGCTTATGACTCCTAATGCCTTTTTAAGAGCTATTGCAATTTGTATTGTCAATCACACATACTGGTATTGTGTGCTGAAAGCCTGTGTGGAATTTATATAGGAAAATAGTCAGAACAAGCACTAGTCTTATTTACATCTTTTTTATTGGCCATCTTAATTGCTTTGCTCCAGATTTCCAAAAGCAATTACACCATATTAAGGATTAATCACTTGCTATTAAATATGTAGTGCTTTATCTCAGTCCCTGAAACCTGAGTTCCTATATTTCTGATAACTACCATTATGTGCAGGGTTTTATCTATTGAGACTTCATTCCACTGTTGGCAGACATTGGAGGACAGCTCATATACCAGTAAGGGGAATTTCAGTATATTGTGATGTTTAGTATTTTATAATCTATTCAACTAATTTTATTTACATTTTAAAAATCATTAAAGAGAGACAAGGGAAAAGATCTAGTATTTATCAGAATCCCTATACATTTCCATGGATGGATGGTTGGATGGATGGATAGATATAACTGCATTTAGTTTTAAAAATAACTTTCACAAGGAATTGAGATTCAGAGAAGCTAATTTCCCTAAAGTTACAGTTGAAATTCAAATATAGCTGTCTCTCATTCTAAAATAATCTTTTCCCCTTATCCTGAATCCCTGCACAATAATATAACCACAATTACTAGCTTAGCATATTCCTCCAGGTCTTCTATTCTATACTGATTATTGTAATATATAATTGTGCTTATAGTGAATATGAAAGTCTTGAATATATATATGCATGGGAGGCTTATTAAGAGAGCTGATTTCAAATTAGCCTCATTATTAAGACATACAGTGCATCTTTAGGGTTGAGACAGACCTCTAAGTATTACTGGAACCCATCAACTTTACTTGGTGGGAACTACAAATTAGAAGTCAGCAAAATTACTAGCATAGAAATCTATATGGACATATTTTTATGGGATTTACCTTTGATATTCAACTGTATGTTTACTGTTTTCCCTCAGTTCCCAGAACAATGCATGACACATAGTAGGTATTTAATATATACTTGCTACATGATGAAATTTTGATAATGCTTAAAGCATATCCAAAAAATTAAGAGACTGCTTAGTGTTCGACATACAGGTGACCACTTCTAGGAAGACAGAGCAGACATAACTTTCTTTACTGCTCCTACTATGCACAACAAAAAACAATGGACATTACACATAAAATAACTGAAAAAGACTCTTAAATGTGGAAAGGAAAACTGACCAGGGACCTTGGGATCTGAAGAACGATGTAACTGTGAGCTCTCTAAGGTTTTGTTTTTCTTCATATACTTGAGAACTTTAAGAAGGTGGCAACTCAGAAATGCCAACAGGCACAGACGAAAAAAAGCTCCAATTAAAATCAGTTAATACCTGCTTGCAGCCTAGCAAGATAGACAACTTTTAGACAATAATCACTCTACTCCAGTCAAATACCACAGAAAAAAACCTGTAGCCCCACCTCCACCCAAGCCTGTAAAGGATGAGTGGAGAGCCTGGACTTAACCCTTCCTAAGACTGTACCAAGGAGTTTCAATGCTCCCTCTCTTGGCTGGTGTAAGAAAAGCCTGAATAGAACATTGGAAGTTTTATTCAGGCATGCCAGTGATGAAAGCCTCAAACTCCCAAATGTCAGTGGAATCCATGGGGAAGCCCAGACTTCCACTGTCACCAGACTCTAACAAGATACCCTTCCTCTTCTCCACTGGGATGGTACCAAAGAAGAACTTCTAGAAAGTGGGCTCTGCCGTCACAGGCCGGCAGTAATGAGGCAATCAGTTCCTATAATGTCACTAGGGACTACACAGGAAGCTAAGAAGGTGCTTCTATTCCTTCCAGTAAAGAAGGCATCAGTGAGCCAAATGGGGAGTCAGAACTACAAACTCTGACCAACAGCAATGAGGACTCCCGGAAATGGAGAGAATCAGTGGAGGGAAGTGAGGAAACCAGACTGCTAATCCAAGTGACAGTAATAAGGTGGTGTATCTCTTTCTAGTAGAGTGGTAAAGAGGAGATATTAGAGTCTCAATGTTTGTGTTCCCTCAAAATTCATATGTTGAAAACCTAATTCTCGAGGTTATGGTATTGGGAGTTGGGGCCTTTCAGAGGTGATTCGGTCACAAAGACAAAGCCCTCATGAAAAGGATTATACTTTAATAAAAGAGGCCCTAGAGAGCTAGCTTACTCCTTTCTTCATGTGAGGCCACAGCCAGAACTCAGCAGTCTGCAGCTTGAAAGAGGACCTTCACCAGTACCTGGCCATGCAGGTATCCTGATCTTGGACTTCAAGCCTCCACAACTGTTAATAAATTTATGCTGTTTATACGAACTCAGTCTATGGTATTTTTTGTGCTAATAATTCAGTCTATGGTATTTTAATTATAGCATCACAAATAGACTAAGACAGAAAATTGATACCAAGATGTATAGGTACTGCTGTAACAAATACCTAAAACTGTGGAAACCATTCCGGAAGTGAGAGAAGCTGGAAGAGTTTTGAGGTACATGTTAGAAAATGTCTACATTGCCATGAGTAGCAATTGTTAAAAGCAATTCTAGTGGGGCGCCTGGGTGACTCAGTCGGTTACGTGTCTGATTCTTGGTTTTGGCTCAGGTCATGATCTCATGGTTGGCAAGTTTGAGCCCCACATTGAGCTCTGCACTGACACTCCCCTTCCTGTGTTCTCTCCTTTCTCTTTCTCTCTCTCTCTCTCTCAATAAAAATAAGTATATTTTAAAAAAGCAATTCTAGTGAGAACAAGAGAAGTGGACAGTTTCAGATAAAGCCTCAATAATCTTACTGAATACTTAAATAGCCATGAACAGGGTGTTTATAGAAATATGGACAGTAAAAGCCATAGGCATGAGGTCCCAGATGGAAATTGAGAGCATGTATTATTGGCAGCTGGAAGAAAGGTGATTCTTGTTATAAAGTGGCAAAAAGCTTTGCTGGACTTGTGTTTGTTTTGTAGTATTCTCCATTCTTTGTGAAGGAACATGAGAGGAACAAAATTGGATAACTGGCTGAGATAATATTTAAACTAAGTGTTTAAGGAGTAGTCTAGTTCCTTTTAAATGCTTAAAGTACAAGAAGAAAGAATGATTTAAAGTTGAAAATGTTAACAAAATGGGAAGTAGAACTTAAAAACTTGGAAAAATCTCAGCCTATGCATTTTGCAAAAATGAAAAAGCATGTTTCAAAAAGTACTAAAGGTATGGCCAAGTAACCCTTTGATAAGGTAATTAGTATGGTGTGAAGCAGAGGCTTAATTAGCCACACCAGCAGGAAAGCAACCAGTTTGAATGGGAGGGAAAGGACACAGGAAGGAATGAATAAAGGTTACTAGACTTCCTAGATTTTGTAGAATGGGACCACAGAGCTATTCAACTGTGAACTGCTCCTATCCTTTAGGACTAGGGAAGAAAGTCTTCAAAGGTGATTCAGGGATCAGTAGGGGGCTAATTTTTTGGTTTTAAAATTGGAGGCCACTGCCTGGGTTTCAATACTCCTGATGATCCTCACCCAAAGCCATGGGAATGGTGCTACTCAAAACTGTGAGGACCCATCCCTGTCCAGCCAAGCAAAAGCATGGCTATTTCCATCTAAATTTTGAAGACTGGAGTATCCCAGAGCCCTGGGCACAGGACCCAAGCAGAGGGTCCTTACTAGAAGCAATGCCAACAGAACTGTGGGGGCAGGGCTGTCCCTTTGCCCCCAGACCAATAGGGCCTGGAAGAATCACAGGTCTGGCACCTATCTATCTTGTGAGAGCTATACCTAGCAAAGCCATGAGGGCAAGACTATCACCCCAGTGGGCCTTTAGGTTTTGGACTTACTTGATTGCTACTTTGTTTTTATGTTCTATTTTTTCCCTTTTGGAATGAGAATGTCTATCCTATATCTGCCTTACCATTATACTTTGGATGCATGTAACATGTCTGATTTTACAGGCTCAAGGGTAAATTCTGATTTATATTATATTAATTTTTAATATGTATTTATTTTTGAGAGAGAAAGAGAAGTAAAGAGAGAGAGAGACCGAGGGGGAGAGAGAAGGCGGGAGGGAGAAAGGGGTAGAGAGAGAAGGAGACACAGAATCCAAAGCAGGCTCCAGGGTCTGAGCTGGCACAGAGCTTAATGAGAGGCTTAAACTCACAAACCAGGAAATCATGACCTGACCCAAAATCAGATGCTTAACGCACTGAGCCACACCGGCACCCTTGATTTAGATAATATTTAGATGAGACTTTGGACTTTTGAGCTGAGAACATGTTAGAAGGACATGAATTTTGAGGGGCAATGGTGGAATGCTATAGTCTAAATGATTATGGCTCCCCAAAATCTGTATATTCAAAAACTAATCCCCTTGTGATGGTATTGGGAGGAAAGACATTTGGGAGGTGATTAGACCATTAAATTGGAGTCCTGATAAAGGGGATTACTGACCTTGTAAATAGGTCTCAGAGGGCTAGCTCACCCCTTGTACCACAGAAGGACACCAAGGAGAAGTCTGTGACATGGAAGAGGGCCTCCATCCAGCTAGGCTGGCCCCCTCATCCTCGATGATAAAACATAAATTACTATTGTTTATAAGCCATCTGGTGGATGGTATTTTGTTATAGTATCTCAGAGCAACTAAGACAAGAGACCAGATAATATTACAGATAAGAACCCAAGTCTTATAGTATTAAAGTAAGGTCTAGGGTTTAATATAAATTTTCTGTTATATAAAGAACCAGGTATGGGGCGCCTGGGTGGCTCAGTTGGTTAATTCTCCCACTTTGGCTCAGGTCACATCTCACATTTGTGGGTTCGAGCCCCATGTCAGGCTCTGGGCTGACAGCTAGCTCAGAGCCTGGAGCCTGCTTCCGGTTCTGTGTCTCCTTCTCTCTCTGCCCCTCCCCCTCTCATGCTCTGTCTCTCTCTGTATCAAAAATATATTAAAAAAAAAAAAGTAGATAGATCTCAAACCACAAAATACAACATATCAAAACAAGATGACAAAGATGTTATACTTTAACAAATATTTTAAATAGTCATAAAATGTTTTATCACACAATTATATATCTGCTTGAAACAAATGAAATATAGAAACTATCAGCAAAGAAAGAGAAATGCTTAGAAGATAAAGATAAAAGAAATAGGCAATATAAAGAAGTATCAAGTGGAAACTTTAGAACTGAAAATATACAGTAACAAAATTAAAACATTCAATGGAGTCATAATAGCAGAAAGGAGGAGGCAGAAGCAGCATGAGTAAACTGAGAGATAAAGCAACAGAAATCACACAATCTAAACAGAGAAAACAGAGTAAGAGAAAAAAAAGGAGTATAGTCTTAGGGACATAGGAGACTATAACAATTATCTCCCTTAGACACCTGATACTGATTAAAGATGCATGAATTTAAAGGCACTAAATATGAATCACAATCATTCACAAAATACCATTCACAAAATGTCTCTCACATTCCCAGAGATACCCTGGCTGTTTCCAAGCCTCTTCCCTTAATGTGTTTGCCATCCAACATCCTTTAAATGTATATATTTTTTTCTTATCTGAATTATTCAGAATTTTGTTGATGTTGTTTTGATGCTGCTTACCTACCTCTCTTGACACTCCACTAACAAAACATTTCCTAAGATGAATTTATTTACTTGGATAATTTAAGTCCCTATATTTAGTCTTCAGGACTCTGTTTCAAATCATTTTAGCTGTTATAGTCCCCTTTGATTAACATACAAATTTTAAAATATTTTTGTTTCTGTCTACCTACAAAAATCAATATTTAATAAATGCCAATTGAGGTCTACATGTAGAAAAGTCTGGTCTAGATTCTAAAACCAGGACAACAATCAACAAAACAGATCAAGTCTTGTCATTCAGAGTTTACATTCTAATAAGAGAGAAGGAAAAGGAAAACAAATGAGAGGATATTATTATTATTAAAAATATAATAAAGTCTTTGGAAAAATAATTCAAATTTGAATTTAGTGTGAAAAAAGTATGTGATAATGCAGAGCATTGTTTTATGCAGGGCGGTCTGAGAAGACCTAATTAAAGAGGTGATATTTAAGAGAAACCTGATGGGTGTTGGGAAGTGAGCTGTTGTGTGTTTAGGAAAAGGTTTTCCAGGCAGATGGAACAGCTGAAGTGAGAATATGTTAACAAGGTGAAAGAATCTCAAAACAGCATGGCCTGGATGGAGTGGGTAACGTAGAACTGATAGGAGATGGACCAGAGAAACAACAGGACCAATTAGAAATTGTGAAGAACATTGTAAAAGATTGGGCTTTAACCAAGTGTGCAGTCAGAGGGTTTGAGGTTTGGGGCCTTATGAAGTTTGTTGTAGAAATGTATTCCTGGACATCTTTATGATAATTTCAACATGAATCTTTTTAATACCACACAAGGGTCAATCAAAATATTGCATCTTATTGCTACAAGAGGCTACGGAATAGCATGTCCCTATTTCAAACAGAATTGTCTCCTTTCCTCTAAATTCCCCCAACTTTTGTCATCAATGCTGCTATGGCAACTATCACTGTTTGTCACATAATGTAATTATGGAAACATAGTTCCTTCTATAATATAAACTGATGAGGGCAAACATAGTATCTTATTCATCTTGATATCCAACTCACAGGTATTGTGGTATTTATGCACATGATTACTTAATAAATCCTGTTGAAATGGATGAGTGAAATCCAAAATATTTTGTTTCTTTTTTTCTAGTTTTCCTCTGACTAGAATAAATCTCAGGAAAACAGATCTTTAGAAAAGTTTCTAGGATAGTGCAAATCTTACAATGTGTTAAATGAACAAATGAATACCTAATATTACTGATGATAACAGAGTCCAAAAAATATCAAAGAAATTGCTTTTGGTCATACAGGCACAGTTGGTGTGCAGAAGTCTCTTATACCTGGTTTATAATATGCTGTTTTTTCATTTCAATACTTAATTTATTCATTCTTTCAATCAGCCTCTGCTGAGCAAATTAGGTGCTCAATACCATAACATCAGAGTCAAAAATTCTACAAGGAGATATGTTGCTATTATTCTCAGTGAAAGAATCTGAGAAATAGCATTAAATGTAAAGATACCAATTTATTCATACTTTGGTTCATTTGAAGTGAAATATCTAGGAAAATAAATCAAAAATATATTAGGACATAAAAAAATGAAGGGCCCAAGAGCAACAAAGCAATAGTTAATTAAGTATTTTTATACTCAAGTACTCAGGATATAAATACAAGTATACATAGTATACATACCAGCCTCAGTACAACCGCTTGCTGCACTGACTGGAGGTAACAGAGGAGACCCAGGAGAGCCTGTTCCAATGTAGTGTGAATTGTGCTATCTGGAGCCCTGGAGACGAGTATCAGGGCCACAATAGGATACTCCAAGTGATCACCTGATTTACTTTATAAGTCAACATATCAAAAAATTTTAAACAGCCTAACCTAAAGGTACCTGGGAGGTTCAGTTGGTTAAGCATCTAAGTCTTATTTTGGCTCAGGTCATGATCTCATGGTTTGTGAGATCAAGCCCTGTGTTGGGCTCCATGCTTCAGTGCAGAGCCTGACTGGGACTCTATCTCTTACTCTCTCTCTCTACTCCTCCCCCCTCTCAAAATAGATAAAAAAATTAAAATAAATAAATAAACTGATACATAAGTAAATACATAAGTGAAATAAAAAGCCTAACCTAGGACATAAACAATGAAAGAATTAATGTCAAGATTGGAGACAACTTGAATAATTTCTAAAATGAGATACATTTTCCTTAACATTTGGAAGGAAGCAAAATAATAGAATTAGCAAAAGGAAAGCCAGAGACCCTTGTAGAGAAGGTGTGCAAGTAGGAGGCCCTTGTAGAGAAGGTGCACAAGTCGGAATAAACCATATTAGGGTATCCAAAATAACAACAACAACAACAGTAATAATTCTACTTAGGAAAGAAGCTCTGAACATCCATGAAACGGTATAGCAAGCTGGCTGCTGTTGTTCATTTATACCATCCACATTTATGGAAACATTTATTGCATTTTGGTAATATAAAAATCTTTGAAATACAAAGCATTAGTTAATATTATGCAAAAATGTTATTAAAATATAGTCTGATTCTTCAATAATACTGAGTTATAAGGGACTAAAAAGTGTTCCTTCCTTGATGGTAAAAAGAAATTCATATGTAATAAAAACCAGCCAGGGTCAGATTCACTATGAATTTAATTGATAACTAAATTGGGCTTACTGTACTTAAAAGATGATATGCATAATTGAACACTTGCACTGTGTACTACTGGAGTGTTTAATTACGTCACAGAATAGAAATACAACAGTAAACATTATATATCTGAGAGCTGTAGAAGCCTGATGTTTAAATGTGACACTTCAGTATGATTAAAATCACTCCCTAATAAATAAGTAAGCTAAAAGTAGCATATGCCAGCACATTTCCTTACACAGAATTAAAAGGGAGATGATTTGAAGGGAAGCTTTTTTATTATAAACTGTTTTTTTTTAAGTTTAGAAATCATTTATCAAGCTCTATAAGAGGTGATAAAGAAAAATAAGACTCTCCACTCAAAATCTATATAATGCATAAAATTCTGCATGCCTCATTCTACAATGTTATTGTAAAATTTATTATCTATTTATAACAAACAATTTTTAATGTTTATTTATGTCTGTTTCAGAGAAAGAGTACAAAGTGGAGGGGAAAGGGAAGACAGATAGAGACAGAGAGAGACAGGGAGAGAGAGAGAGAGAGAGAGAGAGAGAGAGAGAGAGAGAGAGAGAGGGCGGGGGGGGGGGGGGAGGGAGAGAAGGAAGGAATCCCAAGCAGGCTCCATGCTGTCATCCCAGAGCCCGATGTGGGGCTCTAACCCACAAACCATGAGATCATGACCTGAGCTGAGACCAAGAGTCGATGCTTAACTGACTGAGCCACCCAGGTGCCATGATCTTACTATAAAATTTAAACCTAACAATTTTCAGTTGGCATATCTTTCTTTTTAAAAATACACTATTTTTATACTATCACATTTTGCTGGTTTTTCTCATATCTCTGATAGCTTTTGCTATTTCTCATTTCTTGGATCTCCCCACTACCGTAGGTCTCAGATGCTTCAGTGCCTCTGTAGGATGCCTGGACTTGCTCCTCTTCCCATTACACATTTCCTCTTCAGCCCTTATATCCCAAAGATCCCCAGAATTATAACTCCCACTCACACTCCTCTGTTCCCAGCTCCAAATCCATATGTCTTATGCCTTTTTTAAAAAACTTCCATTCTTCACTTATGTGAATGGTGAATGTTTCCCCAACAGTTTTCTCTTGCTTCATTTTTCATCACTTATCTATACTTCCATTAATAAAAATTCTCTTTCTGTTCATTCCCTTCCCAAATATGTGTCTGTTATAACACATCATTATCTCTGGTCTCTGACCACTTTTGCTCAAGCCACAAGTACCTCTTGTCAAGACCACTAAAATAGCCTCCTTTCAGTCCTGCTCCCATTTATTCTTGTCACAAGAAACTTCTCTTACAATGGAGGTTTAATTCTTTCCTCAAGTATTTAGTAGCTTTCCACTGCTAACACTAGAAGGTTAGTAACACTTTTAGAAAAAAATAAATTTATTTTAAAAGAGAGAGAGAGAGAGAGAGAACATAAGCAGGGTAGGGGCAGAGAGAGAGGGAGAGAGAATCTCAAACAGGCCCCCATGCTGTCAAACATAGAGCCTGACATAGGGCTCGAACCCATAAACTGTAAGATCATGATCTGAGCTGAAACCATGAGTTGGATGTTTAACTGACTGAGCCCTGCAGATGGCCCAAAGGCTAATAACCTTTAAAATGACTTACACTGTCCTGCAGCAACATTTCATTTCTAATCATTTTACTTCCCTATCTTCCACTCTACATTCTTTCATTTACTTTTTTCCAAATACACCAGATTACATTTTTAGGTCCTCAAAAGTACCAAATTCATCTTTGACATGTTGTTTCATCCGTTTAAAATGTTCTTTTTATCACCCTTCTTATCCTCTTTACAGTCCTTTGCTGTATTTGCTTTATTTATTCTCCACATTTCAGCTTGAATGTCATTCCCTTGGGTTACGTCTGCATCTAGTTATAACTCTATGCATCAGTTACATCCTCTTACAGAACACTGTATTATTTCCTCATAGCTCCTAAAACAATTGTATCTTCTGGATAATTATTTTAATTCTATATTATTCTGACTCTTTATAGGTCAGTAAGCTCCACAGAGGCATGGGATGTGTCTCTATTGTGTTCACAACTATATTTCCAGTACCAAGTGCAGAAAAAAGTACTCAAATACTGGCTTAACAAATAATGAGTAATTAATAAATGCCACTCCAGCATTGCTCTATTTGTCTAGAAGTCCTGTTAGAATTACACTTTATCTTCACTTTTCTTTAATTAAAAAAAAAATTAGTGTGATAGGTACAGAGCGTGAGCAGGGATGGGGCAGAGAGAGAGAGAGAGGGAGACACAGAATCTGAAGCAAGCTTTAGGCTCTGAGCTGTCAGCACAGAGCCCCATGCAGGGCTCGAATTCACAGACCACGGGATCATGACCTGAGCTGAAGTCAGAAGTTCAATCCACTGAGCCACCCTTCAATTTATTTATTTGTTTGTTTGTTTAGAGACAGAGACAGCATGAGTGGGGGAGGGGCAGAGAGAGAGAGAGAGAGAGAGAGAGAGAGAGAGAGAGAGAGAGAGAGAGAGAGAAAGTAAGTAAATACCAACCAGGCTCCACGCTGCCAGCCCAGAGCTTGACATGGGGCTCAAACTCATAAAACCCAAGATCATGACATGAGATGAAACCAAGTCTGGGATGCTTAACAAACTGAGCCACCCAGGTGACCCTACTTTTTGCCCAATTTGTAAAACAGACAAAGATAATTCTGTTGTTTTCTTCATGTGTCAAATAGTGGCATTTTTTTAAAAGAATTAAAGGTAAGTCAATACTAATTTCTCATATGATGCATTAGCATTTAGTTAACTATAGTTTTCTAAATAGTTATGTATATATGATTAGTGGCTTCATGTACATTAATTATCCCTCTTAATGCATGGTAGAAATCCTAAATATGTGTATTTTATTGACTCAAAATCTTCCAAGGAATAGTTTAACATTTCAGAGTTTAATTGAATGATGAAATTTATGAGAGGGAGGTAAAAGTCCAAATTTTACACTGTATGTAATCTAATAAAATTACTTTCTATATTTTTATTTACATGATACCCAGTATCTGCAACATGGAAAATACTATTATTCCATAGCCTTTTGACTATCATTTGCTTCCGCCCTGTTGCTGCAGCGAAATTTGTAGTATAGAACATGTGGTCTGAATCCTCACCTTTCATTTTCATTGTCTTCCCTCACTGCTTCTTTGCTACATGTTAATACAGCTCTGTTTTGCAATCAATTATTTCTCAATTTCTCTGTCTGGGTGGCTTAGTCGACTGGGTATCCAACTGGCTCAGGTCATGATTTCACAGTTTGTGAATTCGAACCCTGTGCTGGGCTCTGTGCCAACAGCTCAGGGCCTAGAGCCTGCTTGGGATTCTGTGTCTCCCTCTCTCTCTGCCCCTCCCCTGCTCACAGTCTGTCTATCTCTCTCTCAAAAATATATAAACATTAAAAAATTAAAAACCACACTGCATGTAGAAAAATCAAAATCACTGTTCAAGAAAGTATTAACCAAATTCAAATCCTTCATTTAAAGCTAACAAGCATTATTCTGATTTCCTTGAAATGTAATTCCTCACATTTACAAACCCTCAAAATATATTTTCACAGAGATATGCTTTAAGTATTTTCCAAAGTCATATTCACATCATCAACCTGGCCCAAAATCCTGTGGCTGTACACAGTATAATCCTGGACTCCACTTTTAGCTAAAGAATGAAAATGTAAGTTCCCTAAGATCTAATTTAACCATTTATGAAGGAGGAAACTCCTTTGGAAATAATGTGAGCTTCCACATATGTTATCCCTCAAAGGCTCCTCGTGTCTCTAAGGTGTAACAGCTGTGGAGCCATCTGGGCGCCAAATCAAGTTCCAATAACAAGTGCCGTCAATACAGAATTGAAGCCAAAAAGTTAGATTGGTTCAGAACTCATTAGTAGAACATTGCTCTCTTCCTAAAAAATAGGTCAATCTTTATTTAATACTCTGAAAATCACGGTGCAATCACCTAGCTACGGTGAGGTTCTTTCATTCATCCATCCAGCAAGGATTTAGTGATGGCAGCACCATGAAAACCACATGCTATGACAACAACAAGACAGAAACGTTTGTCAGTCTTTTCGAATGTTCTACAGGTTTGTACACAGCCTGTATAATCCCCTCCCCTTGAGTGTAGGTAGAGCCTGTGAATGTTGGGTATGATGGAATCACTTTGTGATTATTTTGTATTCTAGGACAAAAGCATTTTACTGAAGTAATTATATGGCTTCTAGCTGGTTTATTTTAGGCTTATCAAAGAGGACAGCATCCTTGGTGTGCCTGATCTAATCATTTGGGCCTTTAAAAGAGATGGACGGCATAAAAGCAGCAGATGCTGTCCTATTGACCATGAGAAAGCAAACTGCCACACTGAAGAGTGTGCCACATGGCAGTGAGTAGCAGGCAGCCCTAGGATTTGAGAACCTCAGGCCTAACCTCCAAGGAACTAAATTCTGACAATCAGTGGTGAGCTTGGAAAAAGAAACTGCAGCCCTGACTGCAATAATTTCAGCCTATTGTGATCCTGAGCGGAGAATCCAGCAAATCTACATCCAGATTCCTGACCCACAGAAATTGTGAGAGAAGACTTTGTTGTTGTTTTAAGTTATTAATTTGTGGTGTCTTGTTATGCAGTAGTAGAAAATGAATATGGGAGTTGGTGAGTCTTGTACTTTTCACCTTTAAACTGTTGAGGGATGCATATTTAGTCCCTCTTGATCACTGCTGGACTTCATCATATATATATATATATATATATATATATATATATATATATATATACACACACATACATGATATACCATATATTAATGACTTACATGTTGGGATAGAACATATCAGAACATAAGAAGTAAAGAACTGTTGGGAAAAATTGAGAACTGGCATATTTCTACTACTTTTAGATATGCATTTATGACGACAATGCTCGTTCCCTCAATTACTGTCAGTTATGAGATGAACACAATGTATAGAAAGATTAAAAAGAAATAAGTGAGGAGAAAATATAGGGCTTCATAAAATATATTTCACAATATTTAGTAATTTAAAAACATCTATTTTGAGAGACCAAATAATTTTCCATTAATCAATAATTAAGTAATTATTTAGACTAAAATGTTAGGAATCATAGTAAAACAAATCAGGTTTTAACTTTGGAAAATATGTAATAGTTGTAGTGAAAAGCTTATCATAGTAGGCTCAAAACTTATTCCATGCTCTGGACATCACTAACATGATACCACCACCATCTCTCTACGTTAGACAAGGTTGAGCCAGAGTTTCACTCCTTGTATAGGAAACATTTTTATCTATTCTCTAGCCCTCCTACATAATTATCATTTTCACATGTCTTTCTTCACCATTTCTTTCTCAATTTAACGATTGCTAATGTCTTTTTTGTAAAGCCAGTGGAAACTGTTTTGGTCAATCATTACATTTCAAGCCAAAATAGAGAAAATATATATGTACTATATAACATGTCCTATGAAACAATAGTAGTGATACAATATAAAATAGCAGGATATAGGAAGTTAAAGATAACACACTTACTCAATTTTAAAGTAGGGTAATATTAACAGAAGTTTCTCATAAGTTCAGAAGTATTGGGGCAGTTTTATAACTGACATGTTAATTTGACAAAAAGATCAACAACAAAATCAAACAAAGAAACTGTGCTATTTTATAAATACCTATATATGGTGACAAATCAGCTGTTTACACTCAATAATATTTAAAATGGAATTTTATTTCTGCCATTACCTTAGTGTATGGTTGTGAAAAAATGCTTAGTCCCTCTACAATGTATTAGAAGTTTTCAAAGATTTTTTAAAGAAAAGAGAAAGAATCTCAAACAGGTTCTGCATGGTCAGCCTGCAGCCCAACGTGGGGCCTGATCCCACAAACCATGAGATCACGACCTGAGCCAAAACCAAGAGTCGTACACTCAACCAATTGAGACAGCCAGGCACCTCAATGCTGGATATTGTTATTTTGCCAGCTTCTGACCAGATATACCAGGAACTTCAATACATTACTAGTGGGAATATAAATAGGTATGGCTATTCTGGAGAACAGCTTAGATATAACTAGTTAAATCAAGAATGCTATCTATACTAATGACCCAGCAGTTACACTTCTGAGCGCATTCCCAGAGTATATTTTATGTAGGAGAACTTAGAGTTATGTGTTAACATAGTTCTCACAGGGCTATTTGTGGTAGCAGGGAGTTGGAGGCGATCTAGGTATCTAGCAGTGGTGCTACAGTGGATTAACATGATGTGAAACCACACAGTATGGTAGTAGAAACACCTAAAGAAATTTTGAAAAAGAAATATTTCTGTTCTGGCCTCATTCTCAAAGATTATCAAGTTGATCTGGAAGGGCATGGGGATTCAATGTGTTTCATGTGTAGCCAAAGTTGGGAATCTTGAACAAAATTTAAAATCCTACTGCTGAGTGAAGTAAGTTTTAAAGGCATAGAAACACAAAATAATGCTCTATACTTTGTAAGGACATGAAAATAAAGGCTGTAACATACACATTTGAGCAGTCCCTTATGTGGGGAGATGCATGGGAATACCAAATGAGGATAAAAGAAATTCACTTCAGTTTCTACTCATACAAAAATACCTCCTAAGTAAGAAATTAATAGATACAAAGGAATATGCCAAGACTCATGATTATTTCAAGAAAAATAATTAATAGAACAATGATTGCTCGGGAGAAGGAATGATTTGGTAATGGGCACTGAAACTATGAAAAATGTTTTCTAATATTTGAAAGGCCTTCATCTGTCATATTCAAAAAAGATGACACTTATTTTGTTTGGCACCAAATGCAACAACATGAATCACTAGATGAAAGTTATGGGTATTTCTCTTCAACATAGCAGAAGGCTTCTTTTAGAGTTGTCCAAACAGGGACAGACCTGCCATTGAAAATTGTGAGTTTACAGTCACTAGTATGTTGAAAACTGGGATGATAGAAGTTAGTCATATGTCAGTACTGCTCAGATAGTGATTCTCATTCAGACTGAGCGATCATAGTCTTCCTCTTTTTACTTCCTCCTATATCCTTTAATTGGTTCCCTGATAGGAAATGAGTGTCATTTAGTTTTCAAGATTGTTTAGGTTCATAAATACCAAATAGACAATTTATAAAGAATCAGTTAAGCCGATGATGCTAGTAGAGGAAAAGAACCTATCCCTTGCATGAGTCAGTTATTACTCGATTTCTATTCTGAAATACCCATCAATTTCAGTATCAGATAAACTACATCCCAGTAAAAGTAAATTTAGTGCTCAAAGGTAAAATATACACTTCTCTGCAAATTTTTCATGTTTAAAAAAATTTTTGATCTGAGTTCATGTAAAATTTTAAATTCCAAACAAAGCAAGTTTTATATATAAAGAAGTGATTTCATGTTTCTAGGAGAAAAATCATCTAAGGAATTGAAAAATAAGAAACCAAAACAGTTTAAAAATGGTGATTACTGACAGGACATCTGAGTGTGACTAAGAGGAAACTTTGAGAACACCATTAAAGTTTTGGACACTGAAATTTTAAAGCAAAATAGACAACATCCAAATTGGAATTAGGAAAGTGTGAAATGAATAGAAGATCTAGGTCCACAGTTCAGCATTGTCTCTGACAAGTATTCTTTGCAAAATTCCTTGCCAAAATGTTTCTTTTAATCTCTGAAACTCATTTTAACTCAATAACTATTTGAGTGACTACTATGGGGTAAATCCTGAACACACAGAACACAATCTTGGAGAACTTAAAATCTTACAGTGGGGCTACCTACGTAAATAAATATATGAATGCAGGGCGATATGAATGAATAACCAAAGTGAACCCATTGTACAGTTGCTGTAAAATGAAGAGGTTGGTGGTATATGGAGTGAATAAAGAGAAGGAATGCTGAATATCACAATACCTACTTCAAAACTTTGGTGTCAGAATAAAAAGAGATAAAGCATGATGGAAGAACTATGAGACACATTTGTGCCCTAAAGATGGGGGTATTTTCTTCAGAAAGCTAGAGTTAAATATTTCCACTGAACAAGTAAATTATTTTGGTGCCTGAGGGTGAAGAGAATAATGGAAAACGAAGGATGATGAACTACCTTCTAAGATTTTGCCTGCAATTAAGACTGCAATTAAACAGCATAAGAAGACAAATCTAACAATTACTGGTAGAGCAATAAGTAAGAGTGAAAGACATTACCAGAGTGGGGAAAGAGACTTCCTTTAATGATAGGGCAACTAGAAAATATCCTAACTTAAATACCCTGTAAAAATTGCCCAATCAACAACCCTGTTAGGACTCGATTAAGGAATCATTCCATAATTTCTCCATTTCCAATGAGATGATAATGCCTACCTCAGAGAGCAGCTACAAGGTTCCGGCTGATAAGCCTCATCAAGTACAGTGCTTGACATAGAAGCAAAAGCTCATTAAACATTAGTTCATTTTCTTGGCCTCTACTTCTTTGTTTTTGTGAAGTTAATTATTGCATGCATTCATGGCACTTCTGTCTACGAGGCAGAGGAAGAATGGCATTATAAATTTAAACAGTATAAACTCTGTTTGAGTGTAGGAAGTTCAAAATTTCTGAGATTTTAACATATCATCCTTGGGGCAAAACCAGAGAGTATTTAGGGAAAAGCTCACAAGGTTAAAAAAAAAAAGGTGGGGGAGGGGATTGAGGTGGAAGTATAGTTGGGAAAGAAGATGCTGTATATTGTGAATATTTATCTGTTTGAAAGTGGTTCTAGATGGGCAATCCTGAGAATATAATAATTTGGGAAAGAAAACAAAGTTTAATTACGTACAAAAAAAGCATAACTAACACCATGTTGATTCTGCCTTATTAGCTTGGTGCTATCATGTGTGACAGAAAACTTAGGACAGATCTATTCAGTATGTTGCTTAGATTAACAACATTCAGGTCTCTCAGTTTTCCAATGATAGAAGAGAAGTTGGCAATAAGAACTGTTGGGAGGTGGTTATATGAAGCCTCCAAGGTTTTGTGGTTTTCTATGATGAGTTGTGAAAGATTCCTTCTTTTCCTGGAATCAAGGGTTAGAGAATCACAGTTATGGATGGTCACTCATCTACTTATTTTTCTTTTCTTGTGTTTCCTGTCATTAAGTACTTTACAACTGGCAGCAAGCCAACAGCAAGCATTTTGAACTTGGCAGTCCAAAAAGGGTTTAGATTAGAAAGGAAAAGCAAAATTGCTAGGAAAGAAAATTACTTCATTAACCTTATAAATGACCTACATGTATTGATTATCTCTATATTCAGGTTCCCAGAGTGACAAATATATTTTAAGTATAATTAGATACAATTGTAGTATCTCTGCATAAGCTATAATCATATGAAGCAATTTTTTCCAAACAACAGACATGTTTTAATGGTATTTTCCCTTTTCTATAAGCTTCTCTCCTTATAGCACCCATCATAATTTGTACTTTTTTAATTTTTGTGATTATTTGTAGGTATCTATTTCCTTCAGTCAGCTATTCTCTTGATGATGGTAGAAGCTATGGTTGTTTGTTCTACTGTTGTATCTCCACTGTCTAGCATACTAGAAAAGTGAATAAATTGTCATTCCTATGTAGATTTTCTCTTTTCACTACTGTACCTTCACAGCATCTGCCCTTAACAAAGGGTTACATTATACTAAGGGATGTTACAAAAAGAATAGTGGTTTGACTATATTGTATTTTGGTCTTATAAAAATAGGGTTAAGGGGCCATCTTATTAGAATGGCTACTACAAGAAAATAATAAGTGCTGAAGATGATGTAGAGAATTTGAGTCCATGTGCACTCTTGGTGGGACTATAAAATGGTACAGCCACTGTGGTAAATGACATGGTGGCTCCTAAGAGTATACACCCATGTTCATGGTAATATTATTCACAGTAGTGGGGCACTGGGTGAATCACTCAGTTAAGTGTCCAACTCTTGATCGTGGCTCAGATCATGATCACACAGTACATTAGTCTGAGCCCCTTGTTTGGGCTCTATGCTGACAGCTTAGAGCCTGCTTGGGATTCTCTCCCTCCCTCTCTTTCTGCCCCTCCCCCACTTGTGCACATGTATGCATTCTCTCTCTCAAAATAAACATTAAAAAGTATATTATTCACAATAGCTAAAACAAAAGTAACCCAAGTGTCCATCCACACATAAATGGATAAGCAAAATGTGTTATAGACACATACAATGGAATATTATTCAGCCTTAAACAAGGAAGGAGATTTTGACACATGTTACAATATGGCTGAACCTTGAGGACATTTTGTTAAATGAAATAGGCCAGCCACAAAAAGACAAATCCTATATGACTCCACTCATATGAGGTACCTAGAGTAGCCAAAATCAAAGCGACAAAAAGTGTCATAGTGGTTGACAGTGGCTGTAGTGGAGGAGAGAATAGGGAGTTACTATTTATGGATAGAAGATTTCAGTTTTACAAGATAAAGAGAGTTTTGGAATGGATGGTAGTGATGGTCGCACGACAAAATAAATGCAATTAAACCACTGAACTGTATGCTTAAAATGGTTAAGTTGATAAATTTTATGTTATGTATATTTTACTATGATACAAATTAGGTTAAGGAAAATCATTTTTATGCTATTGAAAAATAAGGAAGTTTACTAAGAATGTTCATCTCTGTCATGGTTACTGCCTACTTTTTAAATAAAGGCATATGTTTAACTCCCAGGCATGTGAATTTCTTAGGCCATTATTAGGGGTTTTGGAGAAATACCAAACTATATTATTGAAACCGAAGAATGCTTAGAAGTCCTAAAGTCCGTGTAAATGGCTTAGTCTACAGCTCATGTATTCTCAAGTGACTAAGGTATTTGTGTCTAGCTTAAATTTTACCCATTAAGAAACTGGAAACATCTCAGGACCATATACATCAGCTGGGTTTTATCATATTTATTAGAATCCCTTATATGAATTATGATTTACAATGCGATATACCTAAAAATATCTTTTAAAACTATTTAAAGATATTTTATATTTTTTAATCTTCACAAGTTTAGTAAATATGAGAATTAACAGATTAGATAAGAATTATACAAAGTAGTATACAATATGAAAACATCTATGACTACAGTATTTGGGTGAGCACCAAAATATTGAAATTCAATAGTTAAAAGGAAAAGAAAGTAGTAGATCTCGGGAAGGAATGTATTTGGGTCTGGCACAAATACATCTTTTGGACAGAATCTAATGCTATCTATCAGATGTTTTCTGAAACAAAAATGAGCAATAAAGGTAGTTTGTGTTTGTTAGATTATACGAAATAGATTAATCCTGAAATTTTATATCAGCTTTTAAAGAACTAAACACAGGTGAGACACTAATCTTAGGTACCAACAAGTTAGTAATCAAGAAAAACATAATTCGATATTTAAAATATAAAAAATAATGTCAAAATTCTGTATTAAGCAAGGTATCAAATTTGAAATAAAGACAAGGTCAATGTACTTTATCGTCCTCCTCCTTTATCTTCTTTGACTCCAACATGGCTGGGCACAAAGGTAAGGTTTTGTTTTAAACTATCTTTATAAGGATATTTGTATAACAGAGAGCATTGGAAGATAAAGACAGTGTCTCTCTCAGGAGCAGAGGGGGAGATCTCCTGACAAAGATAATAAAAATACTGTGTCTCTTTGGGGGAAAATGTTGAGCAGGTTTGCTAGAAGTCTGTGTTTAAGATACTGAGGTTTCCTAATTTGGAGCCCCTCACCCGTGACACAAGCTCACTGCATGTAGAATACCTGCCGATGCTCTTTCCCATCGCCTTGTGGTTCTCAGCAGACAATTCATGCGAGGAAAACTGATTTGTCTACAAATATGAAGTTCGTGGTGTTACTGTGCTTTGACTAATAAAGATCGTGGTCTCTGACCCAGGAAACTTTTGTCTTTTGCCAGTGTATATGACATTGGCAGGTTAACTTGTTAGCTTTCAAGAAAGGCAAAATCTTAAAACCTTCATAGTTGCTGACATTTTAAAAAATCTTTTCTATTTCTTCAAAGGTAAATAAAAACCTGGGAAATTTATCCATGCTATAATATGGTACAGTTTTCCAATAACAGTTTTCCCATGCAAAAAATAATTAACTTTTAAACAGCTTTATGTGTTGTTAATACATTAAGGCCCTTAGATGTATTTTATTCAAAAACTTTACACTAAATACATTAGAAATTGATGGAATTAAAGAAAACACTGGTGCATTTCAAATGCTTTCTAAGCTTGTGTTCAGCATTTCAAAAATAGATGCTCAAAATGCAGAGGTAGTTAAATTTTCAGAGGATGAGATATGTATTATAAGCATAGCTCTCTGAATATATAACTTCCCTATCCTGAATTTAAATCTAATTTTGTGACAGCTGTAAAAATGGCTACCTCATAGAGAAACACAAAGAAATTAAATTTATGCTATTCTCTGAAAAGTTACAATGCTAAATAAAGCATTGTTCTGAATTTTAAACCATAACATTTCTGCCTCTAGTGAGATTCCTGGGAAAACACAATTCTTTAGAATATATTTATAAATCACTTTTCATAATAAAGACTTTGGAAATAATTTTCAAATATAAGTAGAAGGGAAAGGAGGGGTGGCTCTTCATACAAACTGTGTTTGTTCTTAAACATCTGGAGCAGAAAAATATATATTGCTATCACCACTAAGTGTGCTGAAATTATAACTGAATAAGTCAGGTTTATACTAAACTTACATGATGCCAACATTTCCAGATGAAAGGAAGGAAGGAAGGGAGGGAGGGAGGAAGCAAGGAAGGAAGGAAGGAAGGAAGGATGGACGGAAGGAAGGAAGGAAGGAAGGAAGGAAAGAAGGAAGGAAGGAGAAAAAGAGAAAAAGAAACAAATGGGGAAAAAGTAAAAAGCAATCAGCAGATGTCACCAGAAAGAATGAAAGACGGACATTACTGATTCTATAATGAGGACAGGGACATTAACACGAGACAGAAATATTTGTGAACCACATAAATGATAAGGAAGGCATTTTCTCCATAGGTTATTTCTGGCCTTAGACTTTTACCTTTATCAAATGATGAAAGAGAACATGAAGTTGAATTCCATCACTTGAGTTGACTCTGAGCTATTAGTTTTCAAACGCCAAGTTACCCAATTTCATTCTTGAAGCAAATTGAAATAGGAAGTGATATTTCATTCTTTCAAAAATCAAAGAGCCAAACCCTGCATATACTTGCAAACTTTAGCTTTATGGTCTTTATAACCATCTACTTTGGGCATAGCATGTATTATTTTGATGAGAAATCATTTTGTTTATAAACATGCATATATAAAATTTATGTATAGTGCATATATACAAAAATTTTAATGGCACACTTGATTAAACAACTAACGATAGTTAAAAATATTTCTGAAATTTGGAATAATAATCTTTATTTTATCACATTTAGGAAAAAAAGAATGGTGGAGGAAAATGAAGAAGATGATGTCAGGTGACCTCATAAAATGTACAAGATTTTCTAAACGGTTTCCCTATTATTCAAATGTCTGTAAGATCTCTTAGCCTATTAGCCAGTATCAACAGTTATTCTTAGCTAAGAAAAGGGGCCACCCTTGTTCAGAACTCCAGATATAATACCTGTTTCTTAAAGCCATATGGCATATATTATGAAGTTTACAAATATTCTATTTCTTTTGGCTTTGTGGTGGATTTGTATTTTTCTGCCACTTTTGAAATATTTACAGTCATGGTACTTGTTTGGGCCAATGAAATAAAACAGGACATACCCTGTGGCATCTCCTGACCCAAACGTTAAAAAATACTACTGGGCTATTCTTTGTTTGTTGTTGTTGTTGTTGTGTTTTGTTTTGCTGCCATAGCAGTTATGGAAAATGGTCCTGAGATGTGGCCTCTACAACTTGGAGTTAGCTAGTGACTACGGTAAGCAAAGCTCACCCAATACTTGCACTGGATAGGTAAACTGAGTAAAAATTTAACCTTCATTTTATAAAGATACTGAAAGTGTAGAGTTATTGGCTATTGCCCTATGACCTAACCTGTTCTAACTGATATAAGCCATATTAATCAAATTTTTATATTAAATAAGATGAAAAAGCTCTCATGACTTCTTAATGATTCTCAAGCCTTTAATTTTTTCTTTCTTCTAAACTGTAGTCACTTGATTTCAAACATCTCCAAATCGGCCCATTACAATATCTCTATTGAACTGAATTATCCATGACTGTAGAAGGAGTTAACCCAAATTTAATTAAGAAAAGTCAATGAAACAGACTGAGGATCTCATTAAATGATTAAACTCCTCTTCACTAATAATTTATTCCTACAAAATAATGGAAAATACATTAAAGGTCACTTGACTAATGATGTAGGATATAAATTGATTGCATTATTGCTCAAATGATGGAAAACAATGAAAGTGTCCTCTCCCTACCACTCCTGCTGGCTGCTATATCAATGAAAACTTCACCTCCTATCAGCTAATCAAAACACTGGTGCTCAGCAAAGACAATACTACAAAAACCACATATTAGAGACTGAAGAAATGATGGTTATTAACAGGTTTGTTAATAATTGTGAGTGATAGTTTGATTTTTATGAAAATGTAAATTGATAGAGTAAATATTCTTTAAAGTAATAGAGTCAAATACTTTATAATGTTCATCCATGTTATTTTACAACAAGTTTTACTGGGGAATAATTTGGGAAATCATAATTTATAATAACATGACAATTAATCTTACTCAATTTTTCTTCCATAAACATCCAGAAAAGATTCAGCAAGGTAGGTTAACATTTTCTTCAATAATAAATTGCTTATTGATGTGTTTAGATAATTTCCATTGATTCAGCTGGAAGAGTATAAGTGATGGTAATATATTTTTTAATGTTTAATCCAATAAATGTTAACAGCTAAAACAGTTTTCAGATAGCAATATTTTAAGTGTTTTTATATTTTTTCTTTCCCACTTTTTCTTCTCCATCTTTAATTGCATTTTTAATCCTGGCCCATACATGGATTATATGTTAAAAGTATTTTGAACTAGGAAGAATTCTAACTTTTGATAATTTATAGAAGAATGTCATTGTATTGAATGAAACAAACTAACTTTCCCTGGATCTTGTGTATCAATAGCATATAAAGATAAATTACAACTTATATATTTTGTTAATATAATTTTATTAGTTAAACTTTAGAAGGATTCCAGGTGACAATTATTCCCATACAAATGAACAGCTTCCCTTTGCTAAAGAAGAAAATCATACAAATATCCCTATGAAGTAATCTACACACATGTCACATAACATCCTAGAAATTCTCTATTTTAAAAGAAATCATCTTCAATATGACTTAAGAATAATACACTCTGTTTAGAGAATAGATGCTGAAGTAAAATAGATCCTATAGTGAAGATACTAAATTTTAAAGATGGCCTCTCTGATCAAATGTTTCACAGCTAACTGTAGCATGTTCCTAACTAAATTTATTTATTACTAAGCTAGGTATCAATAGCAACTCAAGTTTTTTGTTGCTAATGGAAATTTTAGCCTATCCTCTGAGTATTTACAGGTGCCCTAGAGGATGGATCCTGATTTGTCTACATCAGTGATGGTGGATTCACTCCAGGGTAATCCACCTTTCTATAATCAGAGTATTACAAACAGACAAACTTAACCATCATTGCAAAATCACACAGGTTCTTAAATCTTACCAAGATGTTATAGAAAATGTTTCGAGTTTTCTAGGTCTTAAGCCCTATTCTAATGTAAACTTTGTAGGTTTTTAACCTCCACTTGCCTCAGTCGATACTTGAAATGAAATATGCATGAATAATTGGTATGTTTTCATAAAAGTAAAATGAGATCATTTGTATACTATAATGCTTAGAATTATCCTTATAACATGATAATGAATTAATAAATATTAGCTGTGTTATTATTACTGAGATGGTGGCACAGACCAAATGTATATGTCCCTCCAAATTTCATATGTGGAAATTTACTAATGCCTTAATCCCTTAATCTGAGACATTCTAGCACCAGCACCGTGAGCAATAAAGTTATGTAATTTATAAGCCACCTAGTCTATGATATTTTGTTACAGCGGCCTGAACAGATAAGACAGATGTCAAATAGAAACTTCTCTCAACCATCTTCCACATCTGTGCAAATTTTGTGTCTGTGTGCAAAACGGAGGACACAAACTTTTTGCCTATTGCTTATGGTCTCTCATTTATGATGGATAATTTTACATGAACAGCACTTAACATATCTTGTCAAAAAAACACAACATGCTTGTCATCTCACTTTCAAATATACTTAATGACTTACACCTGCCTAGAGGATACGTTTCCAACTCCTTAGTCTAGACTTTAAAATGCTCCAAATATGATTTCAACCAATGTTCTCAGTTGAACTTATCATCTCTCCTCTCTACACCTGTCTTCAGGAGTCAAAGTCATCTCATTTTTAGTTTCCCCAATGATGTGTTATGTTACCACTTGCACGTCATATATGACTGAATACATTTGTTCCCTAGCCCTAGAAAGTGCTTTCTCTATTTTTACCAATTGAAAGAACTTGAAGACTTAGAAAAGTGTTTGCTGAAGAGCAAAGAAAGTAGGAAAGACTATTATTAATAAATGTTCGGTTGAAATGAGTAATGAAGTTCAGGTGAAATGAGAAGAAAAATAGAGTTCTTCAACAGCGTAAGTTGTTATAAAATTAAGACTGTAGTTGGTTAGACTTAATTTAATGAAAAATGTCAAGCATTTATATCAGCTACAATTTTAGAAAAAAGTGGAAAGGAAAAGTTTTATAACTGAGACAGTAGGGAAGAGAGTATAATACAAAAGTTAAGGAAATTCAAATATTGGAGCAAAATTGCTTGAATTCAAATCCTAGTTCTGAGTTTAATTAGCTATGTAATCTTGAGAATTTTTCTGAGCTGCATCATGCTTCAGTCTCCCCATCTATATAATGGAGTTTCAGATGTAAAACTTAAGAAGATTAAATGGGTTATTATAGGGAAAAGGTTTCAAACCTATCTCTGACCCAAAGAAAGTGTTCATTAAGTGTTATGAGATAAAAAGGAAATAATTGATATAATATCATATCATCAATAATTTTCAGGTCTCTGTCAATATTAATCTCTCACCAAGACAAAATCCTTAACTGCCTCTGAAATTCTGATGTGTTATTTGTACCTTTCTTGGGAAATACAGGAGCAGCGGCTGTCTAGACTACAGTATGTAGTTATTATGTATACCTCCTAGGTGCTATCAGCTGTTTTAAAGTCAGCAACTGTTGTGTATCTCTTCTCCATCATTGTCCATCAATAGTTATTTGTTAAGTGAATATAAATACAAAGATTTATATCTCCCTTAATAACAGGAAAATATGTTGCTATAATTTTTACATCTTATTATTAACATGCAACTATTAAATTTAGTGTTTTGAGTGAAACTTGGAGACATAGCAATAATATACCCAATATATATTTCGAGGCATGATACTTTGTAATGTGATGATTTTCAAAATTTCCAATTAAGTTGAAAATTACGTCATCTCCATTGTTTAGAATCATTTTTTTAAATTGTAGATACAAAAATTCAGTATCAGTAGTCATTTTATAAAGGGTAATAAAAATTATTCTCATACCTTTTCAAAAAATCTGGAGTAATTGATATATATTTATAAATAAGTAGTTACATATTAATCCCAAGCATGAAGTCTTTATAAACTAAAAATACTAAATTCCATTTTATTTTTTATGGTAAATTTGCTGTATAAAACATGTAAATACTAAAACTAACTTATTTTAGAAATTAAGCACCTATTCAATGACTAAATTTAAAGAAAATAAAATCACATTAATGCATAAATATGTTTTTGGTTCTGTCCTCAGAGGCCAAATTCCAAATTTACAAAGTAACAAAGAAATTCAAATTTTGAAAAAAAAAGAAAAAAAATGGGGTTAGAACTAAGTCTAGATAGATTTATAAGTCACTCATATTGGACAGTGACATCCGGCATGTGTGTTTTGATTACACTTATTCTATAAATACAGTCCTTGATCTTTTCAATAGCCAAGACTTGTTTTATATCGGTAAGATGATATGATACAGCACAGGAAAAGTTCTTTGAGTTCAAGTATACAGATATTGCAAAGGACACAGACCATTAAATCATAGTGTACTTTCCTTAAAGAAGTTTCTTACACAACTTTGTGATGGTTTTCCATCACAAATTGTTTGTTTTTACTTTGTGAGATGATGAACTGATCATATTTTCCCAAATTTGTTTAGATACCCAGATAGATTAAAACAAAACTTAATGCTGATTCTGACAAATATATAATAATACAGAACAAGATTTTTGTGTATTAACCTTACTCTTGGTTCCGCTTCACTCTTCAGTTATTTTCTTCTAACATGGCTATCATTATTTACATTTAATTCATTTTGTTTGCTATGTGCATCATGTTTTTAATTCTGCATCAATTGATTTTTTTATGTTTATTTATCTTGAGAGAGTATGTGCACATGTATGCACAGTGGAGAGTCAGAGAGAGAGAGGGAAAGAGAGAATCCCAAGCAGGCTCTATGCTGTCAGCACAGAGACCAACACAAAGCTTGATCCTATGAACCATGAGAGCATGACCTGAGCCGCAAACAAGAGTTGGACTCTTAACTGACTGAGCCACCCAGGTGCTCCTGCATCAATTATTTTTAATTCCTTAAAATTTAAAGACAAATATAAACACATGATCTTAATATTTTAAGTTAGTTTGAATACTATGGTAACCTCAAACACAAGGACCTCTAAGTAAGAGAAAATTGCTTTGGTCAATACACAAGAAAGTAGTGGCATACATATGAGAATAACAAGGACAATAGATAAAATGCCACTTTTTCAAGGCTCCCTCAAAATTTAAGATAGTCAATACTAGTTTGACATACTTAAGACTTCGATAGTAAGTAAATAAAATTATGTCAGTTCTATTGAGTCAGAATTATATTTGGGAAACACCTAAGGAAAATGACTTTAGATAGATTTTAGGTTTTGAGCACACTAAGCAATAGACCAAAAAAGTAGAGTTTCTGAAGGCCTTGAAGTTTGTGCTGTATGATTTTGTCCTCCATTATTGACTATATGCAAGATCTTTCATCATTGAATGGCTCAACCATGCGTACTCTTAACATAACTTACTAAGACAGCGAGTGACTGATAAATAGGGGGAGACAGAGCTTACAATAAAAAATGTGTGAAGAGTCCTTCCAGAATGATTTTATAAAAATTTTTTTACTGGGCTTTCATACCCCAAAAGACAGGAACTTTTCATATAAAGTTAGTCCACTAAAATGTGTCCTATGACATTATTCAATGCGGTGGGCTTCCATTCCCTTTCCTTCTTCATCCAAAATTATTTCACCTCAACTTTAGAGTGGTGACTTTATAAAGAGCAACAGAATACCAAATAGCCATTGCTGTGGTTCACTGAGTTTAAATCCTAGTAGGAAGTTATATCAGTGCTTTTCAAGGTTCTTTAGATTGAACAGTCTATTTCACTTTCTGAAGCTGTCAATATATTTTTGGCTAAGCATGATCCAGTATTTTTTCTTGAAGTGATGTCCTATATAATCATGTGAATGCTTTGCAGACACCAAAGTAATATATATTTTTCTATCTTTCTACATGTTTTGAAATGTAGATTATTGTTAGAAAGGAGTATTGCTTAATGCTTTTTAATTTTTATTTTATTTTTAAAAATTTTATTATTTATTTTTATTTTGGGAGCAATATTATGAAACTATTTGTTGTAGTTATATCAAAAAATATAAACTTTCCTCAAATAATTTAGATCTTTCACTTAGAATATTTTATATTATTATTGAAACAAGTAAACAAAAACTCCAAGTAAACAAAATTCCTGAATGGAAAAAGATACCACATATTAACATTAAATGGGGAAAAGTAATGTGAGTTGAATGTTAAAGTCATGGCTGACTGTTAGTTGCACCAGCAGGGGAAAGGACAATTATGTGGTAAGAACAGGATACCCTGATTTTCCTCTCTAAATATCAAACACACTGAAGGCCCTCGCCTATGCCATTCTATTTTTTGAGGTCACCAAAGAGAGCATCTTCCAAAGAAAAAATCCAGTATTCAATAAATTCTGAGTTTCATGAGGACTGGGGCTGTTTCATCCATCACTTCACTTAGCAGTGTAGCCTGTGAATAATGACTTTTTAATACATATCAGTATAGTTATCGAATATACTTCAAATGTGAGAACTCCCAGAAATGAATGACTCAGAAATGCTGTTACCCCTTGAGAAACACATTTTCACTGCCGATGTATATTACTTGCTGATCCGAACCTAATTTTCTAAGCTAATGTGGGGCTAAATTCCCCTTAACCATTATAACTCTGATAAAAATTGATTCCACTGACTAAATGGTCCTAGAAAATAGATATATCCATTCTCTGGTGCTACCAGTCTTCAAATAACTGTTTTAATAATGATGATAGAAATAAAATAATTATTACCTATTAATTATTATAGATTTGTTACATACATTCAGTAATAGGATCCTTATTATAATACTATAAAGTAGTGAGGACTTCCCTATTATACAGATTAGAAAACTATAATCTGAAAAACTAAATATCTAGATAGAGTTTCTATATAATTCAGTGGCAGAGAGGTAAAGTAAACCAAGACTTTTATTAGTCCAGAGTCCACTCCACCCTTCAGATTTTTTACTCTGTTATCTTAAAAAAAGTATTTTCCATTACATCAGAGAAATAGGCACATGTTTATCAACATATATTTTTTAATAGACTGAACATATATTTAACACAAGTGATAGCTATAATGTCTATATTATTTAAATTACTTTTTTATGTATTTGAAACCAACTTGCAAGTGTTTACTAACTTCTATGTGCTAGGCATTATAAGACATTTAAAAATATTACCTCATTTAAACGAAGCTCTAACAT
This sequence comes from Mungos mungo, assembly GCA_004023785.1. NCBI lineage: Eukaryota > Metazoa > Chordata > Mammalia > Carnivora > Herpestidae > Mungos > Mungos mungo. The sequence continues at coordinate 10,694 of PISW01011156.1, read as the reverse complement.
TCACAGGCTCCTAAGATAGGTAAAAATACTCAAGTTCTAACATAAGAAACAACACACTCAGGTAATTTAGGGCAGGAAGGCCAATCAGCTCACATACCTTATACCCCCAAAGACAAATCATGTGGCCTTTGCTCCTTCAAGCTGGATACTTTAATCAAGACATTTGCAGCATTTTATCACACAAAAGGACTTTTCAGAACAAGATTACGGTACAGAAGAGGATGACTGAGTGTTGGACTGATTGTTGATGGAACAGCCTCCATTTTCCAGGGAGAGATGAAGCAGAAGGTAACCTAAACACTTGCAAATGTTTCCTTGTGACCTGACTGTCCTTGTGGTAATAATATAAACCCATTTCCAAATTATACATGCTTAGCTTGCTTGTTTATTAAAAGGCATACTGAAAATGGTTTCCTCATTACTATCAAATATAGCAGTTGGCATGAAAAGACCAGACCCCTGTATGTGAAAGGACAGAAAGACACGGTGGCCAAATAATGTTGCTCAGGTAACGATGACAAGTCTGCTAAAACAGTTCTGAGATAATATTTTAAAATACCATTTTGGGGGGACACCTGGGTGACTCAGTTGGCTAAGTGTCTGACTCAATTTTGGTTTAGGTCATGATCTCAATTCATGAGTTCAGTCCTCATGTTGGGCTCTTCCTGACAGCGTGGAACCTGCTTGGGATTCTTTCAACCTCTCTCACTGCTCCTCCCCCGCTGGTGTGCCCAGGCACTCTTTCTCTCACTCTCAAAATAAATGAGTAAACATGAGGAAAAAAGAGAAACCTGTTCTCTCAAAAAACAAAAGAAAACAACAAAAAAACAACCGTCTTTGGAAATTGACTAAATCAAACCATAAAAGCCCCAATTCTCAAAACAAATATAATACACGGTATGGCCCATGACATTTTGATATTCAACAGTGAGTCTGAGTTCATTTTTTCTCTTGCATAGAACAGTTTATCACTAATACTATTCTTTCTATGATTCAGGGTGTTATACTAAAACATTATCTCCTTTGGGAATAGATTTAAGATAAAAGAATGCAATTTAGATTTTCTTTATCAAATATTAAAAAGGAACTACAGATTTTAGCTTCAAAAGAAAAAATGTCAAAAGTCATGTTATAGGGAATTTTAAAAAGAAATAAAAACACTAGACTTTCATTTGATTTAGCACAGAAAATTTCACATTAAAAAATATTTGGGGGGCACTTGTGTGGCTCAGTTGGTTAAGTATCTGACTCCTGATTTTGGCTGAGATCATGATCTCACAGTTTGTGAGTTCAAGCCCCACATCAGGCTCTGTACTAACAGTAGGAGACTGCTTGGGATTCTCTTTCTCTGTCTCTCTTCTCCCCTGCTCACACATTTTCTTAAAAAAAACCTAAAATATTTCATTTTTTTCAATTTGCAGCTTAGTATTATATTTAAGCACTCTACAGAAATGGATAGAAGCATGCCACTGAGTTATTTATGTGTTTTGTTCCAGATTCAATAAAATATTTTCCAGTTTTCACTTTTAATTATTTTTGTACTTAGGTTTTATCAATAGCCAGATCTGTTGCTAATCCATTAACTGAAAACTGAGTGATGAATATCGTATCTCAGCATTTACACATGCAAAGTGTTTAATCAGGGTTTATACATAGAATCAATGGTACTTTTTGTCCTCTAATGCCTTTTTGAGATGGTTTTCAGAACACTGAACAAGGGAGCATATAAACACAATGAACATTCTGACACTAGGCTCAAGAGTGTGACCTTCACAAGCATTACTTTTTTTCAACATTCTCTACTAGTTTCTTTGTTTGTTTGGGTTTGGTTTTTTGAGGAGGGGGGGAGGGGAGCTTGGCTGTTAGTTTTACTTCTAATCTTGATCAGAAATCACTATTTCTTTGGAAGGCTTTTGGTACAAGTTGCATATAGAAAACATCTGCCTAAACCTTCCCTCCTCTTTCCCCTTCTTCACTTATTACCCCTAATTGCTCTTCCCAGTCCCATGCTTTGGAAACACATTTTTGATCCAGAATTGTTGATCAAGGTTTCAAGTAGGAGAATAAAGTTATGTTCTGACAAAACAAACTGATGTTCTTTTTTCCATTGACTGTTTTCTTTACCACATTGTAGTAGAAGATCGTCTTATTCCCAAGAATAAAACATGGAAGATCCTTTTCACTCCTCACTGCTGATGTGCTAATGGCAATTTCTTTTGCTTTGTCAGAAACAACAGTCCGGTCATTAGCCCTTTTGCTCATCTGTCCTGTCAAATATTTGGTTCAGGTCACATGGCACCAACTGACTACATGACATCTACGTCACTTAACACAAATGCCTTCTCCCCAAAGGATCTCACCCGTCAAATTAAAACAAACTCTGTCAACATTTGACAACACCATATCCCTTGATTGATCATTGCTTTTCTGGAACCCTCTATGGATTCTAAGATCTTTACTTTGGGCTATAAATAAACTCAAACCATCAAGAAAACATAACACCTTTTTGTAAATATAACATTCTTTTAGAATTTTCTCTAATGAATCTGAAATTCACTCTGACACAACCTTAAATTTTCTATGATTGATGACTTAAATCTTAATATATTAATTCTTCCATCAAATGATTTGACTTCTTGTGGCCTCACATTTAGGTTCATTTAAAACACTATAATTTAAATGTAACTTCTACAAATATTTTTATTAGTTTGCCCTGGGGTGGGTATATGAAAATGCCATTCTGAAGATAGAATATCGTCATGAATTTCAGAACTTTTAATTTAGGAAAAGTATATCCATTTCACCTTGTCTGCCAACTGCTCTTAATTAGTAAGGAATGCTGGGAACACTGAGTTGATAGGTGCTCCTTGGGAATAAATATCATAGAAACGTCTATGAAAGAAGGGAGTGCAGAAAAGGCATGTGTGCCAGGTATTTTCAGTCCAGACGTACAGCACAGGACTTCACGTTCACTTTCAGCACCAGGCAGTTAGTAGTCTTTTTCAAATACTAGCAGATGGTGTTGATAAAACCCACCCTGCCTGTGAACAAACACAAAAACCCTTGCACCATACCCTCTAGGTTGATGTGGCATTCGTTTTTCTTAATTAAACTATCATTGTTGGGAAGCATCGGAAGAATTTTTTGAAAGCAAGGGTTTTGTCAAGGAGAGACACTATGTAAACTCCAGGGAAAGCAATAAACAGATCATTGCAGGGTTATCAGCCCCCTGCAAAGTTATAAATTAAAGAATCAGTATGCTATCAAGTGGCAAAGAGCAGAGGGAAAAAGCCATGGACTGAATAGTCTATCTTTTCCTTTGAACTGAATGACAATCACATAAAACCCAATCCTCAATGCCTCTATTCTTTAAGTTTAAAAAAAAAGTTGCTTGATGGGAGATAACTTGCTTCTTAGAAAATTAGATCACGTGCCATATGAAGTCTGACTTCACAGTCTCTACCTTTAGCCAGTGAATATTAGTAACACACCAGAACTATTTCTATGGCTAAAAAGGAAAATTATTGCCTCATTGAAAATGTTCTTGCTCTATATAGTTTTTATTTTTAGCTAGTTCTTTGTGAAATCTGCTGTCCCTACCTGAACTTTCTTCCACTCAACTGGGTAGGATTAAGTTCATCCTTATCAAGGTGCCTAACACATGCTACAGATTCTGATATTAAAGCAATTATCACACATTATTGTAATTATCTGATTACATAATGATCAGACCCACTAGAACTGGATGCTCAAAGGCAACACCTGTTTCTTAATCATCTTTTGATTTTTAATACATGAACTAATACTTCACACAGGTGAGGCCCTAATAAATATATGAGTAAATATATTTATTGGTATTGTTGTTAAAGAGAAGAAAAGATAACCTTGTCAGATTGAAGTTAAACAGGCAGAATTTCTAAAAATAGGGTGGGGTGCCATATTTTTGATAGATGAAAACCATAGAGGTTAAAATGGAAGTCAAAGGAAATAATAAGCCTAAAGACACTTGGGGATGAGAAGTAGAGTACATACTCTGGGAAAACAAAACCACAATAAAAAGATAGAGGTACTGATTTCAGGGTTAGACTTGGATATAACGGTAATTGATATTGTCCACCCACATTTTTTGGCTATGATTTTTTTTTTTAGGGAGGAGATGGTAAGAAGTACGAAGGAAAAGAGGGGAGACAGAGCTAGCATAAATAGTAACTAGGTATGTATCTGATGTCATCATATTAAACTCCAACAGTACTGTGATGTTGGCATTTCTATCTCTTCATCCTATTATAGCTAATAAATAGTTTCCAAAAGTAATATCATTTTCATTTAAATGCTATAGTCAATGAGGGGCAAAACTAGTATTTAAACTTGTATCTTTTTGGTTCCACAGGCTTGTATATGAACTGAGTTAAAGAAGGAGTCCCAAAATAGGAAGTAATGTTCAGGTAGTATTGGTAGTACTCTACTGAAATCTCTTAAAGTGTTTCTTGGTTTTAACTACCTTAATACGTCCTTTTGATTTAGGAAGTTTTATGCCTTAAAATAATGACTACAGTCTTTGATTCACATATAAAGCTCCATTTCCCCCAACTTATCATAAAAGTAATTTTGAAGAGAGATGCAGATTATTTTGGTGAAGTATCAAAAGGGTAACAAGCTTAAGCTTTGGAACCAAACAGAATGGATTCAAATCTAGAATTTCCACCACACCCCAAATTGGGAGAAATTTGCCCAGGATTCTAATATTTCTTCACATCTTGTAAGCAGAGATTCCAACTGACTTTCTGCTTTTTATAGTAGACTCTTTTCAAAGATGTTTTCACAAGAAATAGTCTCAGAAGACAGGGTCTTCCACCAGAGTAAAGGGCAGTTTGCTTATAAGCCTGGGGGATAGAGATAGGGTTGCCCTCCAGAGCAAAGAGAAGGCATGCTCATTATAAGAATTCAATTTTCCTAAGCTCATGGTTCTTCTCCTATAATACCTCTAACCATGTGGGCAGATACCTCACACTCTTCATATCAGTCTATGAGATTTAGGGCTTAGAGAACCAGCGAACCAGCACAAATGTTAATACTGTGGCTGCTGACACTCCTGTGTATAATAAAATATCCTTTGTTTCTGACCCAAGAGTCTGATGTCTTCTATCAACATCCAAGAAACTGTAGCAGAGAAATTTGTTAACTTGCAAGTCCAGTAAAATTTGACTCTGTACTTCTGGATATTGACTAACTGAAGAACCTTGAAGAGTTATTTCAAAACGTGTGCACATTGGTTCTGTACTGTTATGAAATTTAAGAGTTACTATGCTTATAAATTTAATACCATATAGTGATCAAATGATGTTCTAAGTGTTCAATTACATGGTAGCTAATAGTAGTCAGAGAAATAGCAGCAGCCAAGGCAGCAGTATTAGTAAAAACAAACAGCAGCAGCAGCAGCAGCAGCTACAGCAGCAAAGGCAGCTAACCCTGAAAGAATGCCAAAGTGTGGCACACACTTTACTAAGTGGCAGCCATAGGTTTTCTTACCTAATCTTCACAACAAATGGAATAGATGTTTTCTCAATCTCTCTCTCTCTCTCTCTCTCTCTCTCTCTCTCTCTCTCTCTCTCTCTCTCTCTCTCTCTCTCTCCCCCTCCCTCCCTCTCTCCCCTTTTCTCGCTCTCCCTCTCTCCCTTCCTCCTTCCCTCTCTCCTTGGTTAAATGAGATAAATGAATCACAAAGAGTTGATACAAATCCTATCAAGTAGCATGAAGTAACTCCCATTGTCATTGTCAAAGCTGGAATAAGAAGCTAGCTGTGTCTGATTTTCAGGAGTCTCTCAGGCATGCACTTGCACCCACATGTTGGAGAGGAAGCTGCAAAGTAACTCAGACCAGAAGTTGGACATTCCTACCTCCCATTCCTACAGAAAGCAAATGCCAAAAGATAAAGGAGCTAGGAGTCGTTTATCTTTTGTTTGTTAGAAAAAGCCAGCCCGCAGAAAACAACATTCGTCTCCAACATTTCTGTGTGTCAGATTTGTCCATGAATTCAGCTTCCACCAAACAGAACATGTTCTATATTCCAGGCGCTGTATTCCAAAACTTTGTCCACATTAGATTATTATTATGATTCCCCATAAATAATCTTAATCTGTATCCATTAAAAAAAACTATATAAACTATATAGCTATCTTATTTCACAAATCCCAAGCTAAGTCTTCCAACCAGATTTTTTAAAAGATGATTCAGTCTGTATTTCAAAGTGTAAACAAAACTATGACTTTTATAGACTAATTAAATTTCTAAACATCATAAACTTCATGTTTTTCTAATATAAGTATGAAGACACATAATACACAATGTATACATAAATATGTATGTAAATGTAGAGAGATACTATTTCATTTCACAAGTAATGTCTTATTTTGGCAAGTTTTTTTCCTAAAGTTGTCATGTAGTATACAAATACATAGATTTCTTTTTTTTTTAACTTCAAATTTTATAAAAGGAATAAGCACCAAGAGCCTAACATATTTTGCTAATATACTGTCTGATTACAACTCTTACTTTTGAAGCATTTTCATTATATCAAACGAATATTCAATCAGCATAAGAATAAATACGATGTTTACTTTACCTCTGCAGATGGGAACAGGAAAATCCCATGAGGCTGTATTAACTGAATTGGCTATACAGGTGAGTTGAGGGTGGCCATCGAGAATATATCCAGTCACACAGCTGTAGCGGATCTTGTCCCCAACGTCGAACCGGGTACCATATAATACACCTTTGGGCGGCACTCCTGGATTTCCACAAGAGCTACTCTGCAATTCTAAAAAAGGGGGAGAAAAGGAGAGTTTACATATTTTAAAGTTTTAGATTTAAAAAATTATAGGTAGATACAAATGTCTGTTTTCCTTTTAAAGAATCACAATAAAGGAAATGTCTTCCACTTTAACATGTAACACAGAACTATGGAAAGGGAAAATTTAAAGATTTTATAGTATTTAATCTTTCTAGCAATTTTAAAAATCAATTTACTCATATATAACAGATAATTAAAGATAAGATTAATACCATTTACATGACTTTGTCGAAGTCACATTCTACTAACACAGTAATAAGCAAATCAAGCCTCATTACTATGCTCCCAATTACTTTGATGCTTCAGCTTAACCCTAAAACAGAAGCATTTCTCTGGAAACACATATATATTTTGGCTGGAAACCTTTTTTTCCATGAAAATCAGAAAAATACAGTAAAGAAATGGACATATTTTTCAAGTTGAAAAGATTGAACCTGAATTTCCAATTTTTTAAGGTAAACTTACAATAATAATAATAAATGCATACAATTGTGAAATTTTAAATAGATTGATATGTAAAATATCTGGAAAATGCCTGTTATGTTAGGATATTTTGTCCAGTGCCTTATTTTATTAATGAATGTTTAAAAGTATACAAGTATCCAAATGTAAGAAATTTTTTAAAGTAATATATATTCCAGGAAAAATTCAATTTCACTGTAAATGAAAAAAATTGAAAGAAAATATATAAAAATAGCAAACTTACAGAACTTAACAAGATTAGGAATATTATTTTTCCTGATGTTATTTTCTAAATTTTCTACCACTATCTTTCATACACTAAATAATTATCATTACAAATACAAACTAATGAATTAGGAGCTAAAAGGTATTCAAGTCTGAGTAGGCTATAGTCTAGTTAATTGTATTATACAAAATGTTAATTTCCTTCTCTGACAATTATGCTATGATTACAGAAGTAATTGATGTTAAGAGAAGCTGGATTAGAGTACAGGGGAATTCTGCACTGTTTTCACCATCTAAATGAAAGTCTGAAATTTTTGCAAAATAAAAAGCTAAAAAAGATACTGCAACACAAAAATGAAGTATGTTTCCATTTGCCTTGATATTTATACCATCTACATAGTAAATTCCATGCAATGTTATTTTCTATTAAACCAAATCTCTATAAGCCAACATAATATGAAAAATATCAATGGCAGCAAGTAAAAACATTAATATGTAGATGCAATTTTACAAAAGTTATGGTCATTTATAAATAAGTGTACACAGAGATGAAATTTTCTATTTTTACCAATTTTAGGCTTATAGTACTTTTGAAACTGTTTTGTAAATGAACACTACTTTTTCTGTATATACTTTTCAATGATAGTGAAAAAAATCAGTGATAAATTTCAAATGCAATCAGTTTAATCAATGAAAAATGTATTGAGGTTTTATAGAATTTGCATTACATATATTAGAAATAAAACATTTCCTTTAATTTTGGACAATTATCTTAGAGTCTAAAACCTGAAAAAGTTTTAAAAAATTAACCAATATTAATTAAATAGCAATGGTTTCTATAAATAACAATTTCCTTAAGCTTCCTCTTAATTTAATACATTATAAACTAATATGTATAAAATATAAGTGTCAGTAACCAAGAGTAATGATCTCTAATACTTCTCCAAGTAATATGCTAAAAGTACTTTTTAGTAAAATTTAAAACATAATGTCTGTGAATTTTGAATAATTCTTTAAAAATACTTTTTAAGTGAACAGTGTATTTTGCAATAGTTATTATTTTTCAAAAATTCGTTTGATTAACACATGAGACATCTGCTGCAAGAGACTGTGGGGTTAATAAGTTTTGATGAAATGAATGGCATTCAATCCCTTGCATACAGTCATAACAAAGGAAATTCTTTTAATGAAACTACCACTTGTGGCCTTAGAATCAATCTACTCCTTTTCCTCTCACTTCCTAAAAAATAATTAAGGTCAGGACTTCAATTATCATAAAGTTATATATCCAGGAGAAAAAGCAGTTTCCAAATTATTTCACAAGAAGCAGTTAGGTGGAAGAATGAAGTTCTAAGTATTTCCTGTACTCTGATTTAACTTTGATTTAAATGAACAAATAAACATGAAGCAAAACAAAATACCTAAAGCAAAAATGGAAAACAGGAAGTCAGTGGATGAAAAACAATACTGGAATTGGAATTGGGCTGGAATCTTAATACATTACCTAATCTATTGCCTGCCTTGTGGCTGAATTATTTCTAAATGGACAGATAAGAAGTTAGGCTATTTCAAAATAAAAATCAAAAAAGATAATTCTAAAACATATATGGTCCACTTTCAGGAAATTCCTACTGTTGATTGTCCTTGTCTCTTGACCTTCATATAACAAGAATTACCCATCATCCTCTGTAGATAAAAACTAATGAAGACAGTTATTAAGGTGTTTCACATGCAGGTTTAATAGATCCCAATTCTATAGCCACTGCTCATGGATTCCTTTTTTATTTTTTTTTTAATTTTTCAGGTTTACTTATTTATTTATTTTGAGAGAGAAAGAGAGAGAACATGAACAGGGGCAGAGAGAGAGGGAGAGAGAGAATCCCAAGCAGGTTCCATGCTATCAGTGCAGAGACTGACACAGGGCTTGATCCCACGATCCGTGAGATTATGACCTGAGCTGAAATCAAGAGTCACATACTTAACTGATTAAGCCACCTTGGCACCCCATGGATTTTAATTTTTGTCCTCTACCAACCCTTTAATTTGGGACTTCTCTCTAAACCTGCCCATTTGAAGACACACAGCCAAGGAGGAATTATTTGAAAGAACTATAGAGCTCACCATCAAAAAGTGCTATGTTCTGACTGAATATTCACTTTTTAGTCTTGATTTTTTTGAAAAATAAAATAATGCTTCATATTTAAACTTTTTAAGTTAACTTGTTAGTATAAGATCTTTGAACTAGCTAAGTTACACTAATTTTTAGACATTGTTTCTGCCAGCTATCACGACTTTGAATTGCAGGGGGAAAAAAAAACATACTTTACCACTCTACAATTTTCGGTAAAGCAGATTATAAACTAATCATTAATATACATGGTATTTGCAATAAGTGGTGATATTGTTTATTATAAAATCTTTAAGGTGAGTAGAGATTTAAGCAATAAAGAATTTTCATGTTATTTCATCAAATGTATCTGTAAGAAAACGACATCATTCTTGTTACTTCACTGTGTTTCTGAAGGAAATAATTACATCTAAAAAAAGTAGAATTGCCAAATAGATTAGGTTATCTTCTTTTATCAACAGATGACACTAATATTTGTATTGACAAGTTTAGGTGATCAAAATAAAACAATTATAGAACCTGACATATTCTTATCATCTATTCCATAATGCAAATATTAAAATGGGATTGGAGTATTCTGGGGAGAGTACTATAAAGTTATTGTCATGATACTATTGTTTGAGCATTGATCAATTCTTTTTAATGCAAAAATAAATATGTAAAACTCCTTATGTACTGAAGCCTTATTTGAATTTATTCTAGGGATCTGTGTCATGAGATTGTGTTTGTGAATAAACTGAAAATATTCAAGAGTGTGTAGTTTAGTGAATTGAGATTACTGGAAAACATATCTGAAGATTCTAGACTCAATAAATGTTTCTGAAGGGGTGCATGGATAGTTTAGTCAGTTAAACATTGAACTCTTGATTTAGGTTCAGGTCACTATCTCTAGGTTGTAAGATCAAGCCCTGAGTCAGGCTCTGTGCTGGTCATGGAGTCTACTTAAGATTCTCTCTCTCCCTCTGCATCTCTCCCCCACTTGTGCACTCTCTCTGGAAAAGACAGGAGAGGAGAGGAGAGGAGAGGAGA